>JAZHPH010000854.1:0-19303 GCA_037356405.1 Nasonia oneida | reverse complement strand
GCGCTGGCTGCAGCAGTGTGCTATATATATATATATATATATATATATACCAGCCCTTTCTCCCCACTTTCGGCGCGTTCGCACGTGTAGGTATACACACCGAGTTGCTGCTGCTGCAGGCTTGTTGTATATCTTTGTTGCCGCTGACCTCTCCTTACTTCGTCGTCGCCGCCGCTCTTTCCGCACTTTTCGGCCGCTGTTCGCCTCCCCCCGTTTTCAAATATTCCGACCGAATGTTTTCGCCTCGGTTCTCATAATTGAACATTCGCGAACAGCCGAATATACACGTCGGCGGCGAGAGAGTCGCGCGCTCGTTACTCGGCGTAAAAATGCAACTAGAAAATCGCTTTCAACAGTAAAAGCCGTACGCGCCGCTCGCGGTAGCCTATATATCGGCAACGCGGACTTTCTCGCTCTCTCCCTCGTCGCGGAACAGCAGCAGCATCGGCGCAATCTCTCTCGATTTTCACTCTCATTTTTTCCTCTCTCCCTCCCTCCGCCGACTACCATACTCCGTCCTCGAATATTAGCCGCGTATGCTGAATATACGCGCGCGAATACCCATACAGCGGCGCTGCAGCTGCGCCTCATCGAAGCCCTCATTGCTTTTCTGTGGGAAATGCACGTGCTCGCTATTCACACACGCGCGCCCGCACAATGCATCTCTGTGCTCGCGCGCGAGCGGTGGCCCCTAAAACTCTGCGCGCTGTATGTAGCGGGAGAGAGTTCGGAACCCAGTTTTTCGGGAATGTGTCGCGTGTGCTCTCTGCTGGGCAGGGGAGCGAGATTCCAGTTTTTCAGACCTACGCGGCCCTTTCTTCCGACGCGAGCTTTTCAAAGCGTTTGCCGAGGCGGCGGCGAATCTTTCTTCTCCTCCTTTCGAGGATTTTAGAGAGAGAGAGAGAGAGAGAGAGATGTTTATCTTTCGGAAATTTTCGGCGCGTTTAGTCCTTCTTCGTTCCTCCTCTCCGTTGTCAGCGGAGGAAAAAGAGCTTATTTGCAAGTCGCCGCGAGAGAGGATCTCCCGGTAGATCTCCGAGCAAATCCGAAGCTTAAACTTTGCGCGAACCACATATTGCTTCTGTAAACAGACCGGAATTCATCACTTGACTGTTAAACCGCGAGAGAGGGACTTTTATCGAGAGCTATCCGGATTCTCGTGTATATAGCTGTGGGACATACGCACTGGAGAATAGAAAATTTCAATTTCATAAAGCCGACGACGACGACGAAGCGAGATGTATAAGGTATATCGATTTCCATTCCTGTCAACGAGCGCGCGCAAAAAGCAAACGCGACATCGGAGATCCGGCCCACTTGCGCGCGCGGAAAAATCTCTCTCGAAGCCCGTGAAATTTCTCCTCACGGTGTAATTCCACGATGTTATCGCCGCTGATTTAAGCAGCGCGTCCATTACCTCTCTCGCTCGCTCTCTGTGAAAAGCCAGGCGTGCGCGGAATAATGCAGAGCCGCAAAAAGTCCATCGACGTACCGCGTGACGATCATGCAAACGATGCAGTTTTCTATTTTCCCTCTGACGCAAGTATACGCGTCGCCCACGCGACGACGACGGCGTTATAGAAAAGAAGAGAGGCGTATACTGCGTATGTGCGCGAGTATAATGGGGAAGTGTTTTTTATTGGCGCCAAAGATTCGTTTAACGCGTACAGTGCGCTATACCGGCTACGACGAGTGTATCAGTTGTAAATGCGCGGAATATAAGTGAGCGCGAGAGAAAGAGAGAGAATGGGGATAGCCCCCCCCCCCTAAGGCTGACGTCATCTAGCTACCCCCTTGACATGCATGCTGAATATGCTTCCCGATTCCCATCGACGATCGAGCTAACCTTCAGAGCCGTACCCCCCCCCCCCGATATTCTCCCTCTCTTTCATCCCCTTCTGCTCGGTTAGAGAGAGAAAGCTTTCTCGCGAATATTCCCCGGCTTCGAGCTCTCCCTCTCAATATTCATCTCTCTCTCTCTCTCTCTCTCTCTCTCTCTCTCTCACTTCCCTTCTTACGTGCGCCGCGCGCTCTGATTCAGAGGCCGGCCGCGACGCAGCGGCGACGACCCCACTATGTGTAGCTTTCTATTCTTAGATGTCAATATTTCGTCAACTACAGCCCGCCCAACACGCAACAATGGCGCGTATACACCTCGCCTCTACATATCCTACGTGTATTTAGCTCTCCTCTACGCTCATGTGTGCGTGCAAGCGGTGACGTTCTCGCGCGCGCCTGTGTGTGTACGTTTGCACTTTCGCGTGCACGTCGCCGCCGAGCCGCTTCTCGAAGGCTCTCCGTACTGTGTGCCTGTGTGCGTGTGTATGTCTATGCAGTATGCATATACGCGCATGCTGGAAGAAGAGGAGAGCGAACGACGAGGGGAAGGATATAGGGAGCCCATTCATTAAGTTATGCAGCGACAATCATCGAGCGCGATCGTCTGCACCCAGACAGACACACACACACCCACATACACACACAACATTTTTCCTTGATTCTAGAGTCATGGCACACACAGGCCGTATATACCGCCGCTCTGAACTTTACGATGGGAGTCTAAAAAATTTTACTGGCTCTCTGCACCGCGCGCTGAGAGAGAAGAAATTTCGTCGTGGGTTTTTTTCTCTCTCTCCCGGCTTCCGTGTATTAGATGCGACTACAGTGTGTGGGGGACCTTTCTACGTCGTGCACACGTATTTTACGCGAGATAAGGAGCTGGGAATTGCGTCAAAGGTTCTCGGGCGTTTTCTTCTTGTCACCGATACACTGTTTGCCTTTCGTGGTAATTATATTCTGTTATTGCCGTGACGCTATACCTCTTGGCCCCGCGCGCGAGCTCTGATGTCACGACGCCTGAAAACTGACGGCTGATCACTTCTGTTTCTTCTCTGACGCGTGGACTATTGATCGATCTTCTATAACACGTGTGTGCGAATTTTCCTTCGACCGCACTAATACTTTTTTCTTATCTCTTCGCGCGCGAGCTCGCGATGATTGCAGCTTTCACTCGGTGCATTAAATTCTTATGTTTTAGTTTTATTGCCGGCGGTCGATAGCACGTGGAAATGTCGAGCGAACAAATACAATGCAGCTGCGCAGGCTTCTCTTGTTCATGAAAGAGCGAGATTGCGGTGCGTGTGTTGTTGTTGAGGGGAAAAAAACATCGATAGCGAAAAATAACGTATTTGTCGGGAAATTTAATTATCAGGATATTTCGTCGGTAAAATAGGATGTGTGCTGCATCCTTCGCTTTATGCGCGTGCCGAGTATGAGGTTACACAATGGATCGGAAAAAAAGATTGGAAAAACGACTGCTGCATAGAAAAACATTAATTTTTCGAACGACAGACTTTTAATGCAAACGACATGACGAAGCATCGGCTGCTTGATATATTAAAAATCATTTAATTTTTTCTTTCCCCTCGACCTACGCAGATCCGGAGCGCAAAAAAAGTCAAGCTTTCCGTCGACGATTAGCTTCTTTTTCTATGAACAGCAGCTTGATCGTCTCGAAAGTCTCGAAATTCAATAAGAGAAAAATTCAAAGCCCCACTTAAAAGAACAATAGCTCCGCTCGTATTCAATTTAATTCCTCTCTCTCACTCTCTCCGCTACTGATGCACTAATGAACCTTCATCCTCTGCACTGACATCAGCGTCTCTCTCTAAGCTGACGCCGCTGTTATATACCATCCGCCGCGCACAAAGCGATAAATAGAAAAATTATTTCACGACTGCATTATCTAACTTTTTTTTCTCCCGCTCGTTGTTTTTCCCCTTCTCTCACTTTCGCGCGCGTGTATGAATTTCTTTCGCAGCGGCAGCAGCAGCGGACAATCCAAGCTCGAGGCCAAGACGGCTGAACTGCGCAACGAGTAAGAGCGAGAGAGAGAGAGAGAGAGAGAGAATCAATGTTTTCCTTAAAGTATGACTCGCGATGACATGTATGAGGCGCATTACGCACTCGGCTCGTGTGTCTCGATGTGTGTGTGTGTGTGTGTGTGTGTGCAGAGTCTGCATCGAGGCACGTACTCCCGCCGCCGCACGAATATTGATCGTGGGCTAATAAGGAAATAAACAATAAGTGGCCCCGAGGATAATCCGAATTGATTAGATTTAATTGATACGAGAATGCGGGGTGGGGTGAGAGCTTTTTCCGACGATCCGCCGCACAGACAGCTCCGAAAAGGCTTTTTGCTTCTCCATAGCTAGTTCGACGCGATGACTACGTACTAATTGTTTCGTCGCAGAGTGTAATGTGTCGGCGCTGTGTTATCTCTGCCCCTTTTGCGTCAGTTTCATCGAAGCGTTTTACGCGAAATCGATACGCTTCGACGTATACATACTAATATCGCTCCGTGTGTGCGTGTGTGCCCCCTATTCGAGTGCACGTATTATAGCGTGTATTTTGTTTCTTATTAAGTTTCTTCGTTTCGAGCGATGAGGCTGGAAAATTCTCGAGAAAAAAAGAAGGAGAGAATACGCGACTCGTCAAGCCGAGCAGCGAACGAAAGTTAAAGCGGGACCTTGAGAATGCAAGCCAGTCGAGCGGAGATAAATAATTAAAAATGAATTTCCAGCAATTACATAACCGCGCGAGCGAGCGAGCTAGCGAACGGCAGCAGCATAAACTAGGAAGCGCGCGCTGTATACTCGCGCTTGCGATAAATCAGAATTAGACAGCCGCGATGCTTGAAAAATTCGACAAGAACCAGAAGCTCGCGCGTCGGCTCACAGAAAGTCCCGCAGCTCTCGATCAGCGAAAAGTTAAAAGAGTTCACGGAAAAAGAAAAGAGAGTCGCTACACACAAGTATAGCGAATTTCGCACGATTGCGAAAACCATTGTTATATTTCGCTCGGCATTAGCATACACACACGGTCGCGGCAGCGTTATATACTATACACACACGAGCTAAAGTGCGCTCAGCCTTGAAAAACTTCATCATCGAATGTCTCAGTCTGCATTCTTCGAGAAACCGGAACGCATGTGTCGAAGCAGCGACGTGTCGTCTCTCCCCCTCGGCAAATTGACCATGTGTGTCAGTATGAGTGAGTGTCTGTGTGTGCTTTCGAAAGCCGAGAAACAGAGAGAGAGAGAGTGTACGCGTTACAGTGAGTTTGAGCGCAAAACCGCGAGAGAGAGAGAGAGAGAGAGAGAGAGAGAGAGAGAGAGAGAGAGAGAGAGAGAGAGAGAGAGAGACTGTTGGAGTAGATCTGATGTAAGGCGTATTAATAACGATGTCAGCGTATAGGAATATTACGCAAAACGGTAATCTTATCGTCCGTTAAGCGGGCGATAACGGTATATCCCGGACGAGCGGAGGAACAATATAGCCCTTATGAAAACCGAGTCAATGGGATCGGCCTACGTGACGCGGAGCAGCAGCGGCAGTAACCTCTCTCTCTCCTTCTTTTCCACTCCTTCTCTCTCCCGCGGCAGCATCTGAGCCTCCTGCACAACATCGTCGCTCTCGCGCGACGTCGTCGTCACACACACACACACACACACACACACACACACACACACACACACAGGCCTATACGACTACACTGTATATACGTATATTATACTCCTCGCTCGCATTTCTCACGCTTTTGTACCAATATCGACTCTCCTTCTCAAGCTCTCGCTCAGCTCCTACTCTCCATTTCTACCTGTGTGTATACTATACGAGAGACCTATGTGTGAGAGTGAGAGAGAGAGAGAGAGAGCAGCAGCGAGCTCTCCCTCTACATGTATAGCGCTCACATTCTCTTTTTACCTTCTTCCGCTTCGGCCCTTTTTCACATACCTTTTCCCCTCCAGTGCTGCGCTCCGCCTTTCTCCATCTCTCTCTCTCTCTCTCTCTCTCTCTCTCTCTCTCTCTCTCTCTCTCTCACTCACTCACTCGCGCGAGCTGCCGAGCGCTTACGTATACGCCGTGTATACTCCACTAAATTATTTGATAGGCTGAAGGAGTCGCGACGCGCGTGAATCGTACGCGACACGCGCTCTCGTGTCGGGAGAAATAATAAAGAGGAGTTCTTGAGTCGCGCTGAACCTTGCCGGTCATTATAAATTATAATCGTAGCTAAAGCTCCGCTGGCGCTGTATACGTATAGCATTGAACGAGAGACAATGCGCGGCACTGTTGATTTTGGAACTTCTCCCGATGGATTTTTCGTAGACGATTTCCGATGCAGGAAAATGATGATCCGTACGTCAGTTGTTCTGCTCGTGTCAGCGCGATGTTTACGTCAGCGCATAATTATGTCTGTAGTAGAATAATAATAATGATGTTAGCTTCCGAATGCGAGCTGTCGAGACTATTTTTCCACGAGCGAGACTCTATTCTATAAGTATAACATTACGAATATGCAAGTATAATATCTATAAATTTTTTTTAAACAATGTTAATAGGTTACCCGGATGATTCAGTCCTTAAAAAAAATGCTCAGTCTGGGAATTAGCATAAGGCTACCACCAGCTATACAGATATACGAAAGCTGTTGACGACGCATGTAGGTTATTCGTCTGCGTTATTTTTTTAGCAATAATATCGTCAAAGTTCTGACAGTTTACAGCTCCTCGAGTGCCAAAATATTATTCGAACTCCGAGGAGCGAGCTGAAACTACGCATTCGATTCAAAACAATTTGTAGTGCGTTATCGCGAGAACAATTAAATGATAAAATTTGATTATCAGTGCCGCATATAATAGCTCATTAAATTATTATCAATTGTACGCGTGTTGTGGTTAATCCGAGTCTGTATAGTTTTGCTCAAATCTTCTAATAAGCCGTAGGCGAGTTTACTCTATATTAATTAATTTTATTTCACAATATTAATAGATTAATTTTTTGCGCGCCGCGTTCGACCTAGAGCATTTTTCCCAGCAAACCAAGCGTGCTAGTATATGCTGGTTATTTATTATTTAACGATTTACAGTAAAAAAAATATAGTAAATCAACCCGCGCATTACACACCGCGATCCATAATCGTCAGGCATCGATTTATTCGCAAGAAATTTCAGGCTTCCACATACTCTAAGCCCCCGAAGCCAATAAATTTCGAATGCACAAGGCAACGTATGATCGACAGCGTAGATCCTAAACACGCTGATTTTAATAATTGTGCCGTAAAATTCAGCGAATAATGTTCCCCCGGCTAATTGTGAACACACCCTAAAATTATAACTTATCTCTCGCTTAACCCAGAATGCCGTGCAGTACAGTTACTCCTTTTCTCGTGCGCTTCTGCTCCGCGCGCACGCGCGCTGAGAATTCGAAGCGATTTTTCGGCAAAGATCGATCTATTTCTCGCTCTCGTTTCAACCGCGCGGCTGTATCGACCTTAGAACCGTATCATAAACGCACCTTCGAAGCGGCGCAGCTCGCGCAGGCAGTTACTCAATATTCGTGCGCAAATAGCGCCTCGAAATAATTATGCGCGGATCGAAATAGACTTTATTAGCTCGTAGCCTAATGCCGCTTGGAAAACAGTAAATTCGTGTTTATTTTAGGGAGCTGCGCGCGCTTAGCCTGCACGTTTCGAAATGCCTCAACTACTCCCCAAAAAGAGCCGCGAAATCGATCGATCGACTCCTCTTCCTATTAACAATCAGCCCGCACGCATCGACAAGCTGCTGCTGCTGCTGCTGCTCGACGACAATTAGAGAGCAGTCACGCCACGTAAACTTCGAGCGACCATATAATACTCGTCGTCTTGCGCGTGCGTTTTTTTCTGTTTTTTTTTCTCGTTCTCTCCATCCATCTCCCTCTTTTACTCCTCGCGACCTACGCACGTGCCGCGCGAGCCTCTCCTTCGCAGGTATATACACACACACACAATAGAGCAGCGGCAGCAGCAGCAGCGAATCTGGCGTCGACGTCGCGCGCCGAGTTGCATAAGCCCGATTTAAAGTCCATTACAGCACGAGTCGAGAGTAGCTAGCGATTTTCGACTCGGCGCCGCGCGACTGCCTTGTGTTTTGCTCATTATATGACGGCGACGTAAAACAACCTCGAGCTCTCTCTGTGTTCGTGTGAGTGTGTATATACGTGTTTGCGAGTGTCTGCGCCGAGTGTATTTTGAATTTCGCGACTGGAGGGATACGTATAATACACTGCGCGGCGCGGCGTATATACTTACGCGACTTTTCCTCCTTGCGCTCATTCTTCTGAGCGAGCACAAGTGCGCAAAAGCCCAGAGCCAAAGTTTCGCAATCGGCGATTTATAAAGGCGAGGGACTCGCTCTTTCTCTATACATCACATACTCAGTGTGTATGTGTGTGTAAATGAGCGCTTGGCGCTGGCGTGTATCGACGCTTAAAAGTGCGTAATTTCGGCACACGCCGAACTCTCTTTCTCTCCCTCACTCTATACTCTTCGGTGTGCGCGACACTTACTCAAGAATCGAGAGTAAGTGAGGATTCGTCATTGAGTTTCGAACGTCGAGAGCGGCAATTCGCAAGGACTTTTATCTCTCGTACGACTGTGTATAAGAGAGAGAGAGAGAGAGAGAGAGAGAGAGAGAGAGAGAGAAACGTCGCCGACGAGCGGAACTTTTGTAATTGATTTTTTTTCTTCGCTTATCGCGTACACACGCGCGCTCGCGTGGACTGCTTACAGTATTCCTATACGCTGGGCTCGTGTTTGCGCTGCTTTTCTTCTTGACTTTTTTTCTTCGTGAAAATTGAAGTACGACGAATGTTTTTTTTTCTCTCAAAAAGAGGAGTTTCGCGTACATGCGTGCGGAGTGAATTTTTGTTTACGCAATCGACGAGCGCGACCTTTTTCTCGCGCGCAGATAAAGAGCGAGATATTGTGCACTTTTGCTGCCGAGATAATAACGAGCGCTCGACTTTGATCGGTTGAGCGCAGCGATATACTCGCGGTAAAGGACACCTCGTATGCGTGCGCGCGAGCTTTATTATTAGCGGCGATCGTTTTGGAATTCTAACGAATACCTCATTTTTGAAAGTACACACGGTTTCGTAACAGTTTTTGACGGATTGGATTTTTTCACCGTAGGAAAAGTTTCTTTTTCACGCAGCGTACTACGGTAATTTTAACCTTGAATTCGAAAGCGGTGACGTAAAATCTTTTGTTTTCGAGTTTTTGGAGTCGTGTACGCAAAGGGGAAAACTGTTATTATTACGCGAGGAATCCTGACTGTCGATGAATTAGATTTTTTTCGTTCACGGTCGTTATTAATTATCCTATTATAAAATAGGCTAAAATGTTATAAGGTGGCCGAATCGAATCCAATTAATCAGCGGCAGAAATAAAGAAACCGAACACTGACAATTGGCTACACGGATACACGGCGGCGACACCAACCGAAATAAAAGGAACGCGATCGTTCACAGCAGAATTTCATCGTCATCAAATTTGGCAAAAGCCAAATATAGAGGGGTCCCTCGGTAATACCGCGGAATAATCTCGTTAAGCTATTTCGGATACCTTATAATATTTTTAGTCCCCGGCTATTTTCGCGCACCTACGAGCACACATTTCGCATTTTCCTTTTGTTTTTGCTGCCCCCAAAATTGCAATTCCATAGAACGAACAGCCCGGCTGTATACGCGCACGGTTTGTATACATGTATAGAAAAAGCGAGCGGAAACATCTGACTGGTGCGAGGGGTCAACGCATCTGGCTCGAGCGCAGCAGCAGCAGCTCGCTCGCGATTTCCGCGGGAAATTTAAAGAGCGGAGCTGCCGCGGCTCTAAAAAAATGTAGAGAGAAAACAATCTCGTATGCGCGTCTAAGCGTACACGAGATGTAAGTGCGATTGGCGTAGATACTCACTGGTGAAATCTCGACTGGCGCGTGTCTGGTGTCCCTTTCTCTCGATTATAACGTCTGCAAGTGGGTGCGCTGAGAGTCGTGTGTTGCGGCTGTACAGCTACTCCTCTCGTAATCCAAAAGTCATTGACACAAAAGCTTGAACACAGCCGAGAGAGGAGAGAGAAAAAAAGGAAGGCGGCCGACACACATACAGCACAGTCACAATGCGGCCAAAGTAGTAGTTCTCTCTCTCTCTCTCTCTCACTCTCTCTCTCGCTCTTCTACTACTTACTACCGACAATCACTTTGCCTGCACGAAAGGAGAAATCGTCCGGCTCTCTGGTGGTAGCTAAGTACACACCTCGATCTCACTCTTACATGTCTCGTCGTATTGTATCGCAATTTATAGTCACCCACTCGAATTTCAAGTCACATGCACAGTACCAAAATAACGGTCACAAAAAAATAAATAAAACACCCACAGTCACGGGGAGGAAATTTCCCTTGCAATTTTTTTGCGATTCACTGTCTGAAACGAAGGAAGGAAAAAAAAACAACAACCGTGCGGCAATGAGCAAAACAGTCTCTCGTGCCTGGCAAAAGTGGCTCGCTCGGCGGCGTCGCTGAGCGCAGAGACAGCTGCTGCTCTCCCTCTGCGTGCGTAGCGGTCGAGCGCGCGAGTAGTACTACTGGCTAGCAGAAGCGCTCGGAAGCGTGTGCTCGTATACACAGAGAGCAGAGAGCTGCGCGCTGCGGCTGCTCTCTCTCCCTCTCTCTTGCTCGGCGCGCGCCGTATAGGATTCGCGGCCCGATTGACGGCCTACCGCTCGCACGGATGAACGTGCGGCGCTTCATCGGACTGGTGGCCGGAAGAAACGTCAAAACGCGCGCGTTTCACTCGCCCGACCCCCACCACTCGGACTGAGCCGAGCCGCACACCGCGTGCGCCAGACGGAGAGAGAGAGAGAGAGAGAGGCTATATGGCCAGACTGCTATTTTCTCGGGCTCTGCGTCGCACTTGCGCCCGTAATACGGTTCTCTCTCTCTCTCTCTCGCTCGCTCTCCTTTCTCTCGTTCCGCTCACCCCCACCAGCTGCCGCCGCTACCTCCCCGCTCGATCCCACGCTTTGCGTTTCGGAGCCTATGTCGCGCGCACGTGTGGGAGAGAGAGAGAGAGAGAGATCGCAGAGAGACAGATGCGCCGCGCGGTATACATGTATATACACACGAGGGAGAAGAGGCGAGGGGGGGAGGCGAGCGCATGCACACAGACGCTGCTCTTTCTCTCTCGCACTATCCGTGTATACGCGCCGTGCTCTCTCGCTCCGGAGGCACACGCGCTCGCGCTCTCGGCGGCGGCGTTTCTTTCCTCTTGCCTGGAATCCGGCGACGTCCCTCTCTCTCTCTCTCTCTCTCGCGCGCGCTTGCTCCTCAAGTATTTTCTTCCCCTCTCGTCTGTAACACTGCTGCTGCTGCTGCTTCTCTCTTCTCTGCTCGACCTCGCCCCTACCACCGCTCCGTTCTCTCTCTCTCTCTCTCTCTCTCTCTCTCTCTCCTCCTCGCGTGCGCCTTTATATTTATACCCAACGGTCGGCGCGGTAGCGTACAACAAGCGTCCTTTAGTCCATCATTTGGCAGCAACAAACCGACTTATTGTCGGGGATCGCGCCTCGCGCCGATCGAAATTATTTTCTCCCCCCTTCGCCACCTCCTCGCGTGCGGCAGCTACTCTTTCGACGCTCTCTCCGCACGTGTATATAGGTATACTTCGCGAGCGACGTCGTCGTTGCATTCTCTCTCGGTCTCGCTATATACGTACGCTCTCTCCCCGCCGTCGTCGCCGCCGCCACCGCCGACGTAGGTCTAGACGGGCGAAAAGTCTCGGCTCTATTATCGCTGGCGCGAGGGAGAGAGAAAGAGCTGCTCTGCAGCTACCGCCGCGTTATTATGGATTGGGCTGGTTGCGATGCCGAGATCGATTCGGATTGGCTCGCACGTGTGAGAGCGTGTGAGTGTGTGCACACGGGGTGTCCTGCTTTTTTCTTATTCTTTCCTCGCCTCGGCTGTAAATCGGAGGGGCGAGTATGGCGTGCTGTACACATACACATATAGCGTATAGAGTAGTTTTACCACTGTTGTCCGCAGCGCGAGAAATTCTGCGTCGCAGAGAGATGACGGTACAAGGGGTTGTTTCGGGGGAGGGAGCAAGGGGGGGGGGGTGATTTTTTCTTCTTTTCGATCTGCGATGGGGTCGACAAGAGAAGAGAGAAAGGGGCCGCGTGGTGCGGTCGAAAAAGCTTTGGAAGCTTTGTCGGGGGGGGGGGGGGCTGAAAAGATAATGCGGATTTCGCGAGCATCGATTATGCACCTGTTGGATTGTATTTTTAGGTGGTTTTTCGCCGGTACCCGATTCCGTCAATTAAGCTTACCGATTAGCGCCGGCGATCGGTTATTTTGTTTGTTCTCCACAGTTTGGAGCCGAATTTTTTCTCCTCGACTCTCGATGCCGCGCGAACGAGGCGGATTGGCTTAATTTCGTTATATACTTCTGCGCGCGCGTGGTGGAGCTTTAAAGGCGCGCGCGCGCGCGAGAGAGAGAGAGAGAGAGAGAGGCGCGCGTAGATTGGAGTGAATGAGTGGTAAATTGCGGCAAATAACAGGCAGGGACGTGTAAACTACAGGTTTCTATTCAGACGCCAAACATTGCCCGATGCACGAGCAAAGACCGACATTCACGCGAGATTGATCAATTTGTACATCCGCAAATGTTTGTTTACTGTAACGTCTATACGCGCGTATATACGTATATAGATATGCGCAGAAAATATATAGGAAGGTACGAGAAGCGTGAAGCCTCCGAAAAACATTCCATCCGAGAGAAGGAGCAGCAGCAACATCAGAAGAATAAAGAACGAAAGCGCGTCTCGGAATAAAGAAACGCCTCGTTCCGGAGTAACATTTCATTCCGCCTCATCTCCGAACTCTCGCGCGCGCGTGAGAGTGAGAGAGAGAGAGAGAGAGAGAGAGAGAGAGAGAGAGAGAGAGAGAACGAGCGAGACGGAGTGGGAAGCAGAGCGAAGATTTAGAGTGTTGAGCCGACCGTCCGTCTGTATTTTTTCTCTCTTATTTTCCCCGCACGTATTTCGATAAAACCGAGCAAACGGAGAGCCTCCGTATAGCAGCAGCGCGCAGCAACAGAAGCGAGAGCGAGAGAGAGAGAGAGAGAGAGAGAGAGCGAGAGAAGGACGGAGACGCGCGCGCGCACAGGGACAGACAGAAAGAGAGAAGACAAAGAGCAAGACCGAGAGGATGTCTAAAGATCGGTAAAGGAACGATCGGCTCACTCTCTCCTCCCGCATTATATGCCTTGCGGAGTCCTTTTAAAGAGGCGCTCGGTCCTTCCTGGTATTAGAGGCCGCATCAGCCGCAAGGCCCGCAGGGACTTTTCGAAAAACATCGGCTGCACCGACGCTCCTGCTGCATCCGAGGAGAGAAAGAGACAAATTTTCTTTCTTCGCAGCGATTTGCCCTGTGTGTATATAATGCCGTGCAGTGTTGTAGCCAGAAGTTTGAGTTTGAATGAGCGCGCGCGCCGAAAACACGTTTAGCGGCCAATGGAGGGTGAACCGGAGAGAGAGAGCGAGAGAGAGAGAGAGAGAGAGAGAGAGAGAGAGAGAGAGAAGCTTTTGTGTCCGTGTGCTTTGGGGTTTGCGGATTGACTCGTTTTGTTTGAATACAGTTCTAATAGATTTCGATGCTCCGACGATTGAGGAGGCTATTAACCGTTTACAGCGTTATTTGCAAAAATGTTCAACAGCTCACATTGGAACGAGTCGTTACACGGGTATTAGAAAATCCAATCGTTTGCCATTTAAATCCCGCGTACTTCAGCGCGCCAGCCGAGCGTCTAATGCCGAATCGTCCTGTTTCAATTTCGTATCCACAGCATCATTATTTCATAAGGCGATTTCACGCGTATACGAGCACACGTGGGAGATGTGTAATACATTTTTGTTGTATAAATTAACCCCTTAATGCCCCCGACGATGCCATATGGCATTATCCGAGGGGTGGCGACCCAGACGAGCGCGCGTGTGTGTACAAGTCTATTTTGTCACGAAACTTTTTGCTGGCCGTATTCAACGAGCGAATTATTTTATTTTCAATCGAACCCGAAGCCGTTTGATCGCTGCGATTGATTTGCAATGATGAAGACTTTTGCGCATCTCGCCAGCATAATCGCGCGGATCGTAATGAAAAATCAATTCGAAGCATTCGAGCTATACGTCAGCTCGAGCAAATAGCATCAAACAAACGGGCCGGAATAATGTTTGCCGGGTTCGTTCTCTCGCGCGTCAACAAAACCCGGCGCGCGTAAATAAAAGAAGAAAACAAGCCGCCGTCGCCACCGCTGCGTAGGAGTGAAGGCGCGCACGCATTAGTGCACGCGCTCATCGTGTCCGCGCTGACAAAGTCTCTCTCGTCGCTATAAGCAGTCTTTCGTCCAAATACTCCTCCCCCCGTCGTCGCAGCCTCTGTGCTCTCTTTTCTTTCGCTCTTTCTCTCTCGCATAGCGCGCTCCCCGTATAGCAACTCGACGAAAGGGTGCGGAGAGCGACGACGACGACGGGGGGCTCTCCGTCGAGGGGGAACGAGAGAGAGAGAGAAGCAGACGACGCGACGGCGACGACGACGTAGTCGAGGACGACGTCGAGGGGGCGCGCATCGGCGGCAGCGGGGCCAACGTGCGCTCTGCCACGCTCGTTCTCTATCGCTTGCTCATGCAGTCTATACTGCGCCGCGGCGACGGTCTGGAGGGGCGCAATGAACGAGGCTCTCTCTCTTTCTCTCTCGCACTCGCTCTTTAGAGCCGTGTGTGTGTCCCTCGGATACTTCTTTTTGTTTTTCTACTTAGTCGCTACTCTCTTGCTCGTTCTTTTGCTATCTCTCGTTCTCTCGTGTCACTTGCCTTCTCTCCTCTTCCATACACCGGGCCTGCGCATCGGCTCGTCTCTCTCTCTCTCTCTCTCTCTCCCTCGCACGTGCGCATATAGGTATAGAGAGAGAGAGAGAGAGAGGCGCACAACGCGGCCGACGATGAGCACAGGCAATGGAGCGAGAGAGTCCGAGAGCGCAAGATGGCGAGAACGAGCGAGAGAGAGAGAGAGAGAGAGAGAGAGAAGCGACGAATAGAGGGGTCACGTCGAATCCAACAACAGGCGAGTGGGTGGGGGAGAAAAGTTTGACCTGAGCCAGTTCCCCTCCATTCAATCCACGGCCACAATATCGGTTATAGCCTGCAGCCACTGTTGCCAGATTGCGTGGTCGTCTCTCTCTCTCTCTCTCTCTCTCTCTCTCTCTCGCTCTCTCCTGCGCTTACATTGCACATATAGCTGTATATAATATATACACGTATATACACACGCCAGGCGAAAACATACAAGAGCTCTTTTTCTCCTGCGCTCCTGTTCCTCGCGCTCGCGTATACACACTTATATTTCGCCGCGCGATGCTCGTCGCGCCGGAGCTCCGAGACGAGGGACTCCACTACCAACGTGTGGACGTTATACCTATATGTATATACATTGGACGCCGACGACGATGACGTCGAGACGCTGCCCTGTACACGTATACGTACAGGCGACTCGAAGGAGAGTCGACGCGTGTAGGTGGTATATACACACGTAGACAGATAGATCGAGCGCGCGAGAACGGCGGGGCGAGGGAGGGCGACGTACAACGCGTATACGCGCGCGCTCGGAGATCCTCGGGAGGGCTCGGAACCGATCGGGGAGGGCTCTCTCCGTGCGTGTATACGTATAGCTATATGCTATGGGAGAGGAGGGTAAGAAGACGAAGGAAAAAGGGCTTCGCGTCAGGAAAGCTCTCTCTCCCTCTCTCTCTCTCTCTCTCTCTCTCTCTCTCTCTCTCTTTCTCACTCCTTGCCGCACACGTAAACATATATCTGCACCCGCAGGTATATACACGTATGCGGTACCCACGGCGCTCCTGTTATATACGCTCGCTCGCGCGCGAGCTGGCAATATGAGTGTGTACGTACGACGTAGGCTGTGTATCAGCATGAGCGAACAGCCGCCGACACCCACACTACGCGGAGGTAACCTCGCGTTTCCGCGCTCTCTCGGCAAGGAATGTCTACAATGATGTCCCCCCTCCACGCTGCCACCTGCCTCCCGCCTGTCCTCCCTGCTCTCCCTCCCTCCGCCCCTCCGCGGCTCTCCGCTCGCGCTCTCTCTCTCTCTCTCTCGGTATACATGTGTGTTATACACCCCACCCGCACCCGAGAGAGCCTGATGCATTCCATCGTCAAGACTCGTATACACTGTATACCGCTGCTGCTGCCGCATTCGCCAGAGCGAGAGAGAGAAACGGATAAAGAAAGAGCAGGCAGAGAGCAGCGCGCTCCGGATTATTTATTCAAGGCATTTTCACGAATGTAAGCGATGCATGTAGCTGGGTAGTAGTAGCAGCAGCACCGAGAGACTCGGGGACGTAGACGACAACGGCTTATGATGACTCTGCTTATGGAGCCGGGAGAACCCACCTCTCGGGGGCTGTTTGCCTCTGCTACGCTGCTTCTGCTGCTGCTTTTGGAAAGACGAGGGTGTGCTTGTGTGGCTGCGCGCGAGGATGGGAAAATTGAGAGAGGCGGAGGGAGAGACAAAGGATTCGATTTTTCTTTCGGGACTGATTTCAGATTCCTGCGTGTGTCCTTGCGGCTTGTCCTGGGAAAGTCCTGGATTTTCTTTGTCCCCGCTTGATTTCCTCGAAATTTCGACGCTGTTTGAATGGGGATTTTGCATAAGTTTGAATAATTCAAGGGTAATTCATTTCCACCTTTGACTTTGCTTTCACGCTCGCTCGCTACGGACGGATTATTAGAATAAACTTTTGAAATCGAAAAATATATCAGCTTCAGGGCTCGAAAAGGAAAACAAACTTGAATCCTGAATTATCATTCGTATATTGTGTGGTTGCGTGTCATACGAAGTGTACGTGTACAGGAGTTTTTGTGTTTATGGGCATCGTTTAAACATTCTTTATTTCAAGTTTTAAAACTCCAACAATAGTCCTAACTCTTTAAGGAATGATATCATAATTACATTGAATGCGGTCAAGTGTCAACGTAGCAGCATTCAAAGAAGCGCAACTTCTCAGCTTGTATAACATTTTTTTTGGTGCTAAAATGGCCATACATTTTTCTTCATCGAACCTTTCAATATTAAAATTATGATATCCTTTCAAAATAACGATATAAAATTTATACATATAATAAAAAGAAATATTATGAAAATTTATTCGAAAACAAATTACGAAATATTGAGAGTATTATTTCGCCAAAATACGAGGCATACGATGGGAGTGCAACTAATATGCGACCCGATACTTCTATTAATACGAAATTGAAACTTGATTCTGCTTTCAACCTATATTTTCTTTAAAATTGACACAATTTTTAGCACACGGTTGGCCCGTAATAAACAAGTAGAATTTTCAGTCGATTCTTCGTGGTTCACATTTTGAATTCAACTTTACAGCCTACGAGTATAGTGACACTGAAATATACACTTGCAAATGAAGATAGCGTTTGACCCGGTTTGCTCGAGATCTATACATAAATAGTTTACCGAAGGCACGAATCTCGGCGTTCCCCGATAGATTTTGCAAGACTAGTTCGTCGGTCTATTCTGTCCTATGGAAAATCGTTGATTCACCTATAATTGCGCGACTATTGGAAAAAATAATTAGTAACTAGTGAGGAATGTTAACTTTTCTCGAGCGATTTTAAAACACTAAATGTTTGATAAACCTTATGGATGACTTTGTCGATTTCGTTTTCAAAGTCAGCACACAAAACGCTTATAAGGTGATACGCGCGCGATCCAGCAACTCACTTTTCGTTCGCTCGAGAACCAGTTCCAAAAATTAATGGTCGCGTTTAAAATTTTTCAAATATCTCGATAAGATTTTAAATCACCCGAGATCTCGCGGACATTAAATTAATCTATTTTGACACGCTTGAATTATATTAATTCGCTCTAAGCCGCGTTCTTTGCATTGTTGTGACACGTTTGTATGTTATTAAGGCGGTAAAAATTTTAATACCGCCGACGAATTTATTAGATCACAGCCACAAGAATTAAAAGCTCACGATACATTCTGGCAATCGTCTTAATCCTTTAGAATCGTGAAAATCTATTGGCACATATAACTTTCCGTTGCGTTATGGAATATTTTAAAAACTACCAAACGTATTCGAAGAAGTGTCTAACTCTACGTCTTCCATCGTGAGTAGACACACATGGTCTATGCTCTATTAAAAGAACCTCTACTTCAAAACACATAAACACAGGAGATAAGCGGAGCCTTAAACGTGACAGCGCCGACATTCATCAAAACCACAGCAGTAGATATCGGAGAATTCTTCAGATAGCCAAATGAAATCCGCGCGACTCGAATCCCGAGAAAAAAAAAGTCGGCGAATAATCCAAGGTGAGGAATAATAAAAAACAAAAGTATAAGTAGCTGCCACATTGAAAAAAAAGTCACGAAGAGAGCCGCGAACGAACCAATTATAGCGAACGTATAGCGCGCGCGACAATGATTTACACTCCGTCGCGGCTTATTTTTACAAAGTGTTTAATCAACGGTACAATTATATCTTTCTCTCTTTCTTTTCCTCCTCTCTCCTTCCGAGTGTTGTACAGAAAGAGACTCGCACGCGGAACATCGTCACGGCGCGCGCAGGAGGAAGAGCGAGGAGGTTTCGGTGCGCGTAAAAAAAGGAGAGCATCGCCCAGTGCGTCGCAAACAGCTCTCGAGCGATGAGGGAGTCCGAGGGAAAGGAGAGGAGAGGGAGGGAGGAAGATCATGAGAAATACTCGTTCTAATCATAGAAAATTCCAAACAGCGGCGAAGATTCGAGAGAGTGAGCGAGTGCGAGAGCGGCAAAGTGGGGAGTCTAGTTCACCCTCTGCGTACACGATTTCATCGGGAGTCAAGTCTAGAGAGCGATAGCGAGAGCGAGAGAGAACATCGACGGCTTTATTTGGGGTTGGCTATAAATACATATCAACCCCTCTGTTCGCCGCCGCTTGCCTTTCCACTTCCCGCTTCCTCCCGCTATCTTTCAATGTCTCACTTTCCTATCCCTCTCTTTCCCTCTCTCTCTCTCTCTCTCTCTCTCTCTCTCTCTCTCTCTCTCTCTCTTGGGCTTATACTGTGCTCCTCCGTTTTTTTCCTCCGCGTCCTTCCACACTCGGCTGTACATACGCTCGACACGAGCCGTGTACACAGATGGAAAATGGAGCAGAGAGGGATATAGGTAGAGCTCGCTAGCTCGCTCCTTCTACCCCTGCGTTCTAGCACACCCTCAATTTCTCTTTTTCTCCCCTCAAGAGTGGCAGTAGCGGTGACGGTGCTTCGGATCGACTCGCGGTGTTCCGCGTGGATCAGACTTCTCTCTCTCTCTCTCTCTCTCTCCCGTACATATGTGCGTGCATATTTC
>JAZHPH010000853.1:0-19552 GCA_037356405.1 Nasonia oneida | reverse complement strand
ATTTTTATTAATACTCGAAATTCACCAACACAAAATATTGTCCAATTTTTTTTTGTTATAATGTGCAGAATCTGTTTGCACGAAACTCTTATGAATAAATGTGTCGCCATAATCCCACTGTTGAGGCACGTTACGGCCAATTAAATCGAATAAATTAATATTATTTCTAATAATTGACATGAGAATGTTACTTATTATATAGACTAACGTATCCACAAAACTACCGAATGATTTGGATTTATTAGACCTAAATTCTTGAGTTTACTGTGTCGTCGTAATCTCACACTTTTTTTTATAAACGGTATTCAAAAATAGCACAGTTGATCCTTGGCGATTATTGATGCTGTTATCTCTTCTAGAAATTCATCAACACAATATATTGTCTAATTTTTTTTTGTTATAAAGTGCGGAATCTTATTGCACGAAACCTTTATTAATCACTTAGTCGTCATAATCCCACTTTTGATGTACCTAACTGCCAATCACATCAAATAAATTGCTATTTTTATCTAATAATTAAAACGGGACTATTACTCTTTGCATAGTTCAAAGTCCGCGGAATAGTTAGAATTAATAATACCTAAATTCTCAAGTTTACTATGTCATCGTAATCTAACAGTTCTTGTTACAAAATGTATTCCAAATACATATTTTAGTTCCATGTAACCATAACGACTACGAAATAATTTTTATGAATAAAACTCAATTTCTCGAGTTATCCGTTTCTTCGTAATAAAACAGTCTTTTTCACTAATTGCATTTATAAATATATTCCCTTTTTCAAGGGGACCTTACCACCTTAAATTTTCAAAAAATGAAAAATTCGAAAGGAATCTCCGTAAAAACTGTTTGCGTATTATCGGTATTGTGTGCGGTCTTGAAAATCGGGTGAAATGAATTTCTTATTGAACTTTTTATTAGACGTGATTAGTTTCGAATACGTAATAGTATCCATTCAATAAAGAATTAGTACTGATTATTTATATCGAAACACGTAGGTCGTGGAAATATGTCTGCGTTAACGAAGATTCACTGTTAGTAAAATTTCAGAGTATGTTTAACTTAATACTAATGTTTAAGTATGACCGTGCCCTTAATCTTCAAAAGGCAGGTTCAATTAAAAAGTATTTTGAGGATGCATCCTCAAAAGACCACATAATCCTCAAAATGCTATTTACGTGCCGAAAAAAATCCTCAAAAGGCTGGCACCACACACACACATATATATATATATTGTTACGTGCGAGGGTCGATAGTTTTATATATATATATATATATATATATATATATCCACCTTTGATATTGCATTTTTGCACTTTTGACCTTACAAAATGGCTTTGAAGTCAGCAAAGCATAATCACATTTTAAGTCAATTATTCTCTTAATATTTATTACAATAACAAAATGATGAGAAGTGACCTTCTCAAGGTCACTAAGCCAAACTTGAAATGTCATTTCCGACGTAATTTTTTCCGCTGCTCCGTATTCCGAGGTCAAAAATAGAGGTTCCCGTTAAAAAACACAATGACCCTCAAATGACCTTGAAAATCGAGTTCAAGGTCATAGGTGTTTGTGTCATTCGATGGCCCCCTTTATCCCCTTCAACTTTTGTTAAGGTCATTTTTCGATAAAATTAGTTTTTCCATGGTTTTTTGTCGTGGTCGGATTAAAATGAAACACCCTGTATATATATATATATATATATATATATATATATATATATGTATATATATAAAAGTATATATATACATTTATATACTTTTTTTTTTTTTTTTTTTTTTGGTGAAGGTATGCTTATGCTGACAGTCTGCATAAGTCTCGCTGTGTATGTACTTTTTGTCAGTATAAGTCTTAATTCATATATAATTAGTATTCATATGTTTGCACGAGTACCTCTTCGCTAAAGCAATCATCACTCGTTTTATGCGGACGTCTGCAAAAGTATCCTTGAGTTTGCATAACTCACTTAGATGTTCCGATTTTGTGAGCATAAGTTACAGAACAAAGAAATATACTATGTTGTGCTTTATATATTCTTCTATTTTTCTCTTTCTTGGTTTTTGAAAATCTTCAAGTAGTTATAAAAAACAAATGTAACCCTGTTTTAATTCGGATTAGCATAATGTTTTTTCGATTATTGCAGACTATACAGTCCTGAACTGTCTGAACTGTATGCTGGGGTACATCTATATTTATTGTCCTGAACTGTCTAATCTCAATAATGGATCAAACCTATAAAGTAACAATATATCTTATACCATTTAATTTCAATTTTCAGTAAGACTAACATCAGACCTACTGTCTGTCAGCTCAACTACCTAATAGATACAATGAAAGACAGGTACTCTAAATCATTGATGTCCGATGATGACATTGAGAACTAAATCACGACTAACCTTAACAATAAAGGCAATAAGGCCAATATGAAAAATTCCCTTGGGTGGATAAGGGTAAGTTGACAGCTGTCGTATTAGTTTTTAATATTTATAGTAGTATTTATTTCCAGTACATCTTTTTTATCTCCCACTTTCCCATATAAAATTACACAATACATTTTCTAAACTGTAATATGTATATTAGAGTGTATCGAATTTTTGTACGCACTTTGGTGACTTTCAATAGTGCGGAAATTTTAGTAGTTATATCAAATAGAACGTCTGTAAATTTTAGGCGCATAAAGACAATTGCTTCCGCTCCATCCAAAGTCAAAAAGTCCAAAATTACCACATTTACGTTTGAAAAATTTTTTTTTCGATTCTTCAAACAAATTTAAGAAAAAAATGTTCTAATACATTTTTTTGTAAAATGCATTCCTTTTTGTTGATATATTATTGAAGTTTTAGAAATTAAGGTTGAAAATATTGAATTCAACACTTCAATGATTTTTCAACAAGAAGGAATGCATTTTACAAGAAAATGTATAAGAACAATTTTTTCTCAAATTTGTATGAAGAAACGAAAAAAAAAAATTGAAAAATTGATCATTTATGGCGACCTTAGACAGAGCGGAAGCAATTTACCTTATGCACCCAAATTCTAGGGACGTTCTATTTGATATAAGTACCAAAATTTCTGCACTATGACAAGTCGCCAAATTGTATACAAAAAATTCGATACGCCCTAATACATATATATTTATTTTACAGACATGGAATAATCTTCTGACTAATGCCAAGAAGAATAGTAATCTTAGTCGTGAGAAATGTTGCAATCACACTGACTACCAGCAAAAGGCGATTGAGTTTTATATTAAGTACAAACTTCCTGATCAAGTTAGAAATAAGGAAAACAATTGTAACGTAGTCAACTCTGTACCACTGAATTGTACTGTACCACGCACTGAAGCACCCATCTCATTGCAACATCACCAGAATAATTTTGAAAAGTCATGTTTAGCGTCACAGACATCAGTATTTTCGCAACAAAAATCTACATGTTTCAAGAAGAAGAGCTGCCAGGATCATCCAAATCAGCACATACTGAAGTACTGCAGTTATCCAATAATTTTCAAGAGTTAAAATCTCTATCAACACCACAGACATCAGTATCCTTGCAAGAAATGTTTTTAATTATATTTATTTAAATTATTGATTAAATCAATATCTACAAAACTCTGTTATATTTACTGTAGAAGACAGTAAGCATACACATGCAGTTGGCCAATTACCTACATGTAAGTAATATTAATGTATTTTACATGTATTTAAAAATAAAATGATGTGATATATTTATTAATTTGTAATTTATTATTACAGTTGACAAAACGCACACAGAATTTTTAAGTTACAGTTTACAGAATACTCTGGTCCAAACGTTGAATGAAAAAATATTAACAAATGAAGTATCTATGGTAAATGATGTTGTAAGCAATATCAGAAAGGAATTGGGTGAAAAGTTTGTCAACCTGAAAACAGACATAATGAAGATAATAGATGAAAGAATTAAAGAAATGCCCCATGAAAAATTATATTGACGCAGAAACAAGTAAAATTACAGAAAATGTAGCTTGTTTAATTAATGATTTTGTAATCGATCATTAACTGCGTTCACTACTTCTGATATTGCTATTGATATTTTTATTGATGTTCATTTTCGTAAGGTAAATGCAGCATTTTATTTACAAATATTTATCTTGTACATAATATTTTATTGTATGACTTTATTGTATTTTACAGATTTCTATTTATTTGCGTTGAAAAAAATAGATTCGTTTTTAGAAGAGTTTCTAGATTTAGAACAACTATGTCAGAGCGTAATGGATACTGCAACAGCACTCGGATACTGTCATCGCAGTACAGAATCCTGCCTTGGATTGCAAGAAATCGTCAGACTTACAAATAATACCAGTATTTCCCAAGGATGGCATTGATTCATGGTGTCTGTATAACAGCAATCCATAGCTTTACTAAGTGACTTGGACAACCATAATGAAATTTCTTGCTTATCATTCTTATGAGAGGAGGCACAGTCTGTGTGCAATGCTTGCCCGCCCGTGCGTGTATGCATATGTGTATGTACAGTAAGAGTAGCAATGGTCCCGTTTACTCTGCAAAGCAGTTGACCGAGATGATAAGCCGATGATACACATCCTGGAGGACCGAATGACATAACGAAGCAGCAGTAGAGGCTTAGAGAGAGAGAGAGACTGAGTGAACGCGATGGAGAGTCTCGCGCCGCGTAGCGACGATCTGGTTGAGCAGCGCGCGACCAACGGCATCGTCATCCAGAGCGAGATCCAGCTGGAGAGCAATAAGGCCAACTCGTCCGACGATGGGAACAACGGTGGAAGACCTTGAACGAGTTGCGAGGTGTCGTCAGTAGTTGTAGAGTGTTATCCTATACTTTGTTAACATTTTTAATAAGAGGAGTTTAAATGGTACTTAGAACTAGATATTTATTTATAAACAGAGTTAGGAAACCAAGAACTATTAGACGTCTATCTAAGACGTTAAATTACGTTTTTGCAGGGTGCACCCATCAATGTTGTTGTTACTGGAGCAGTTGGGCAGATTGCCTACTCCCCGCTGTACCAGCTGGCTGCTGGTTCAGTTTTTGGACGTACCAGACCAGCCCATCAACTTAAGATTGCTGGACATTGAGCCAATGATGGGAGTTCTCAAGGGAGTAGTCATGGAACTTAAATATCTTGCTCTTCCTCTTCTCAAGGGTACGACAGTTTCTGGCGGAAATAGGGGAATTTTTAAATCACTAAAAAACAGTTTTATAACACTATCATTCCATTTCAGATGTGCTCCCTACTGCTGATCCAGAGCTAGCATTCAAAGATGCAGCAGCTGAGTTCCTCGTTGGATCCATGCCTCGCAGAAAAGGTATGTAACGCAAAGACCTTCTTGCTGCCAATGTCAAGATCTTCAAGATCCAGGGAGAAGCTCCTGACAAGTTTGCTAGGAAGGATGTCAAAGTTCTGGTTGTGGGTAACCCAAACAATACAAACGTGTTGATCTGCTCACACTATGCTCTTTCTATTCCAAAAAATAACTTCAAAGCGATGACAAGACTTGATCAAAACAGAGCTCAGGCGGCTATTGCTGCACGTCTGGGTGTTGCAGAAAATTGAATTGAATTTTTAATTGTATATTTCTCTGATTATAAAATTATGTCTTTTGTTGTGAAGCCTTTAATATGCAATTCTAATTGGTTGCTAAATGAACGTGATTTGTTGCCGCGATCGATTCATCAGATTTAAAAGTCACAAATTTTAATACATAACCTACAATCACTTAAATCTGTTAGGGCTTAGCAGCCAGCAAAATTTAAAATCTTTCTGGAAAGATATAATTGATGACATAATAAAAAGTGCACAAAGCATACTTAGATTTCCTAGCTTTGTTAATTCTACAACGTGTTAAAATCCAATGTCGATGTCATAGCAGAGTGTCCTTATTGTACCAACATATTGCACAAAGGAGCTCAAAACCACCACACAGTTCACAGAAAGACACTCGACACTGCACCAGAAACCAAGAGCTATTCACAGCACGACCGTCATGTCAGACTGATGACGTCAGAGAGAGAAGAGAGAGAGAGAGAGAGCCGCTTGCGTTTGTGTGTGTCGTCAAGTATGAGAGTAAGAGAGAGTGGGAGAAAGCCCGCGCTACCACCGAGCCGAATAGTCGAATTCTTAAACCTTAATTTTTGTCCACCGCATGCCTGCGTATCCTGGAGGATTGTTGCTGCTTCAGAGGCGTGTCCCTAGTGTGTCACTGGGTAAAATAACTCCTTTAACAAGTCCGCTCATTGTACTGGCAACGACCCCCTCACGATCACTGGCTTGTCGCGCCGAGGGGGCCCGAGTTCAGGAGTTTGCGAAAGCGAATTCCTGTTCCGCTAAAGTGATCCAAACCCAGGAAGTGGTGGATGATGTGGTGCTTCGGTTAGCCGACCCCACTCTCAGGAACCGGTCCGCGAAAGCGGAAAGGAGACCCTGAGAAGTGTGGGAACGCGAACTGGAGTGCCTGATCGGAAGCCACCGGGCGTGACGACCCCGGGGTTCCTAGTCCCAAGCGATGAGCGCCGTCGCTTGGCCCGTAAACCTTGCACCGTCTTCAACAACCTTCGCAGGGCGTGGCGTTGGTATGTTGGCGGTGTGGGGAGCGGGGGCTTGGCTTAACCGCCCGGCCGCGAGGTGGGGTCCTCTATAAAACCCCCCCAATCCTACGCTCAGGTGGGTGGCAATGGGATGAATGGCTCCTGGGTGAGGAGTCCCAAGCCCACCACCCCCTGCTGGCTGTGGCGGCTGGCAGGGTGTAATTGCCTTACTAGGGTAGGGCCGTACCCCCGGTGGATCGCCTGTTTGGTGCCGCGAATTGAACGCCCGCCGTACGGCCTCGGCTAATATGGTGGGCGGTACGAACATGATGATACACATTAAAAACCAAGCCTTGGATGAGAAACTAACGCAGAAGCTAGAGGAGGGGATGGGGGAGATACAGCGGAAGGAAGAGGAGTTAAGGCGTGAGCTAAACGCCATGATGAATGATGATGATTTGAAGGAGAGGAATGTGGCGGGAGGGTCTGGAGGGACTGGCTGCGAGACACCCCCTGAGGAGCGCTCACGATCTGCGCTAGACAAGCCGGGTCCCTACCGGACCTCCTCAAATGCTGCTTCTGGGGAAGATGATGAGGTGTGGCAGACTCCAAAATCAAGGCGGAAGCTAAGGAGTAGCGCAGGAAAAAAGAAAAGTGCGGCTAAGGGCTCGGGACCGGAAGAAAATAAAGGTAATAAGAACAAGAATGCTGGAGGAAAGGATCAGATGTCGCTATTGAAGGATGTTAGTGTAAATGTCGAGCAGATGGAACTTGGGGGATTGAAGCTGGGAAAGAGGAGGGCCGAGCTCTCGGACAATGAAAGGAAGAAATTGGAGCGAGCGAAATTTATAAAGGAGAAAGTGAAAGGGGACAAAGATCAGAAGAAGGAGGCAAGGGGAACCAAGGAAAGGGGGGCGGGATTAGTATTACTAGATGGATATGGTAATGATGACATAGAGAATAGTATGGATGAGAATGAGATGGATTTTGATGATAAACATGATGATGAAACGAATTATGAAAACCTAGAGAAGGAATTGGCTAATGTGAGAGAATTGGTGAGGAAAGTATTGGTAATAAATAAAAAGGTGCCAAAATCGGAAGCTGCGGCTGTGTATAGATGTATGGAGAGATATGAGAGGATTATAATGAGAATGAGTGTTGAGAAGGAACGACTAGAAATGAAAGTGGATGAGCGGGAGAAGGCAATGGAGAAAAGGATGATGGAAATGGAAAAGAGGATCGAGCGGTTTGAGTTTGGATTGGAGGACAAGATGATGGGAATGGTAGGTAAGATAGAGGAAAAGTTGAATAGTATGTGTGACAGGGTGTCGGAAAAGATACACTCCAGTGTAAATGAGAGTGTTATCTGGAAGGATGTTAGTAGAGGTTGTCCACAGGGGTCGATCTCAGGACCACCCCTGTGGAACCTTTGTATGAATGAGTTGCTGAATGATTTAGAAAGGATGAATGTGAAGATTGTGGCGTATGCTGATGATTTGCTAGTGATGGTTGAGAGTAATCTGAGGAGAGTTATTGAGCAGAGAATGAGTGAGGCTATGAGTGTGGTGTATGAATGGGGCAGTAAAACAGGTGTGGAAGTGAGTGAGAAGAAGACGGTGTGTATGATGTTGAAGGGTAAGCTGGATATGAGGAGCAGAGTGGTTCGTGTGAATGTGGATGAACAGGAGGTTGGAGCGTTAAGATTTATAGAGAGTGTTAAGTATTTGCGAGTGAATGTGAGTGTGGGTATGAGTTTTCAGGTGCATGTGGATGGATTGAGAGAGCGTGTGGTGAAATCGATAGGGCTGATGAAAAGAGTAATGAGAAAGGACTGGGCAATGAGAAAAAAGGCTGTGAAAGTGTATGTTAAAGGAATGATTGTACCGATGGTTATGTATGGAGCGAGTGTGTGGAGTAGTGAGCTGAGAAAGAAAAAAGTGTGTGAAGAGTTGAATAGATGACAGAGGTATGTGCTGTATGCGAGTGTGAGAGTGTGTAGGATGGTCTCCACGGAGGCGATGCAGGTAATTGCCGGCTCGCTTCCATGGGACCTAGAATGTCTAAGACTGAGTGCATTGTACAAGGTGCGAAAGGATCTGAGTATGAATGAGGATGACTTGGTGACGAATGAGGAGCTGGAAGGTATGAATGTGTTTGAAAGGAAGGAGCGAGTGGAAAATGCAGCGTATGAAAAATGGCAAAGAAGATGGGATGAAAGCACGAAAGAGAGAGTGACGTATGAATGGATAAAGGATGTGCGACTCTCGGGAGATTACTTCGATCCTAGCCTGAGAGTCTGCTACCTGCTGACTGGGCACGGGAGTCTCAATGCGTTTCTTTTTGAAAAGAAACCTGCATGAGACTCCCGAATGTTTGTGTGGGGCTGAAAGAGAGGAATTGTTGCATGTTTTGTGTGAATGTACGATGTATGCTGCGTTTAGAGACTTGGATGGTATGGGCATTGTTTGGAATGGGGTAAAATGGGATGTGAGTGGAGTCTTGAGTAAAAAAGTAAGGTACGATTGTCTGTGTGTGTTTGCTGAGCGTGCGTTCAAAATGAGGGATTCGGTGAGGGCGAGGGTGAATGCGGAAGAGGAAGAGTTGCAGGAAGAAGAATTAACCGAAGATAGTATGAATGAAGATTAAATGACTAAAGTATGAGTTGCATGAGTAGGAGTGTGTTGTAAATAGATTGTGTTGTTTTATTTATAAGTTAAGTTGCATGTTTTATTAGTTGTTTGTTTTGCATGGTTGAATTGTTACTTAAGTCGTTATTGTTATTTTATATTTCGTTAAGATGATTATTTTGTTATGTTGTTTGTAATTACACGTTGTTATGATAAGTATGCTTGAGTTGATATCGCAGGGGGGTTGGCCTGGCATCCGTGCTCGGCTGACCTTTGGGGGTGGCGACCCCACGAACCCGAGCTGGCTTGCCGGTGCCGAGGTGGCAAGACCTCTACCGGCCCTCATACCAGAGGCTAAACGGTACCACGGGCGACCGGGAGGCCCGCGGGGGGGACTACATCCGCCACGCCCCGGTCACTGGGTTTGGACTCGTGGTGGCAGTGGTTGATAGCCCACATCGCTTAGGGCTAGAGGCTGGAGTTGAGTGAAAGGCTCCTTGGGTGCTCTGCACCATCGGAGTCTGGTACTCTTCCCTGGCCTCGACGTGTGAGTTGCGGTCTCAACTCGGGGAGCGGCCCGCTTAGCCGTTAGGGATTGGATGGGTCCCGGCCTCCACCGAGGGTTCCCTGCGGCCTTGCCAGCCAAGGGGAAAATCGGTAGTTGCGGTGAAGCTAAGGGTGCGGTTTGGGGTGAAATGTCTTGTGTATTCCTCCTTAAACCGTGCTCGAGGTGGAGCCGTGACGCGTTGGCCGAGCGTATCTCGGCCCCGCGCCCCATGGGGGGCCGTGTGGGAAAGCCTCTGGCAGAGCCCGCACATAAAACAACGGACAAATGTACTGGCAACGAGAGCCCCGGGCGGGTGTCATTTCTGCCAGGGCAGTTGGGTGAACCCTGAGATTTCGGTAGCCTCAGTATACCCTCCACGAGAGGAAGGGCGAAAGATTCAGTAATGTTCCGAGCTGGAACTAGTCTAGTGATTGACGGACCATCCGGTTGGTGAAGATCAAAACTAGTATACCCAGGCCCTTGTAAGCTAGTCGGGCTCTAACTAGCTGCTTGGGACTAGCCCTGGAAACGCTCCGACGTAATGTATGGTTGGCCAATGCCAAAAACCAGTGGGACGTTTAAAACGTGGTAGCTTGCTTAGTATACTCCGGTGGAAACGTTTGTGACCTCTCTACTGGGGAGGATAAAATCAGTACCACGGGGTCGGGGAGCCGCAGGATAGTTAATCCTGTCCCGACAGGGTAAAGGACTCGTGGTGTCAGTGGTTAGCCCGCATGCTGGGCAGAAATTTTATCTTTCGATGTGTGAGTTGCAGTGCACAACTCGGTTATTGACCTGCTGAGTCATGAGGGATTGGATAGATCCCGCCGCCCATCCGAGCGACCGGTTGACTTCCCACTTAATGTCACCAGGCATCGTTAGGTCATCGAATGTTAACGTACATTCATTGATCGCGTTGGCCGAGCGTATCTCGGTCCCGCGCCCCATGGGGGGCCGTGTGGGGAGGCTCAAGGCATAGCCCACACGTTAAACAACTGGCTTAAATGTACTGGCAACGAGCCCCCTCACGGGTCACTGGCTTGTCGCGCCGAGGAGGCCCGAGTTCAGGAGTTTGCGCAAGCAAGCTCCTGTTCCGCCAAAGTGATCCACTTGCCCTACCCGGGCCGTAACCCCGGTGGACTGCTTGTATCGTGCCTTGTGATTGTTCGCTTCCCGTACGGCTCCGGCCAATAAGGGAAGCGGTAAGAACCAGATGAAATGTCTCTAAATAACCAAGCCTCGGAAATATTCAATGATAAGGTGGAGGAAAGGAAGAAGGAGGATCAAGATGGGAGGGGAGCTGAGGACAGGCGTAGTAGAGGAGCAAGCCCTGTGAGGACAGTAACGGAACGGGAGACACCTCCCCAGGAGCGCTCACGCTCAGGGCTGAAGAAGAAGTATTGCGACTCCTGTACGTCTTCAAACTCTGGCTCTGAGGACGGTCAGGAGGAGGATCTCTGGCGCATAGCCCCTCCTGGACGTCGTCTGAGAAGCGCAGCTCGGAAAAAGAAGACTGGGGAAAAGAGGGTGTAACAGGAGAGATTAAGGAAGGGACCAAGAAAAGAATCGGGTAAGGAATCAGGTGAGACATCGGGTAAGGACTCAGACAGGAGTAAAGGCTCGGGAGTTGAGAAAGATAAGGGGATGAAGGAAGGAGGGGAACTGAATGTTAAAACGGATGTGGTGGTAAGTGTAGAAAGAATGGAAATGGGTGAGTTGAAGTTTGGGAAAAGGAAGCCGGATGCAGTGAATGAGGGTGACGGAAACGATGATTTAAAGAAGCACTATTTGAAGGAGCAAAAGAAGGGAGTACAGGATGAAGTGTTGGCAAAGAAAGAAAAGAGAGAGAAAAATTAAAGAAGAGGAAGAAAGGAGAGCATTGAAGGAAGCTGAAGATAAGAGAAAGATTGAGGAAATCGAGAGAGATGAAGCGGAAAAGAGAGCGTTATCGCAAGAAAAGACAAAGGAAGATATGCATAGTGACGACAAGAGGGCACTGGTGTTTAACACGCAGGACAACGAAGATATTGAAGAGGAAATGATGGATGTGGACTATGATAACTTGGACAAGGAATTGGGGAATTTAAGGGAACTGGTGAGAAAGGTCTTCGTGAAGAGCAGGACAGTGCCCAAACCAGACGCAGCCAGTCTGTATAGGTGTATCGAGAGATATGAAAAGATTATAGGTAGGATGAGTGTAGAAAATGAAAGATTAGAGATGAGACTGAGTGAACAAGAGGAGGTAATGGATAGAAGGATGAAGGAAATGGAGAAGAGAATACAAAATGTAGAATCTGGAATGAATGATAGGATTAAGGGGATGTTTGATAATATCGAGGAGAAGATGATTAATATGTGTGGGAGTGTGATGGAGCGAGTGTGTAGAAGTATGCATTTAAATGATGTGAGGGAGCGTGCTCATCCCGGGGCAGGCAGAACAGCCCCAGCCCCGGAGAAGAGTTACGCTCTGATTGTAAAGGGGACAAGGAGATGTTGACAAGCATGGAGATAAAGAGTCGAATGGTAGAGAGTGTTGGAGAAGAGAGGAATGTTAAGGTTAAGGGCATGAGATTAATGAAAGATGGAGGAGTGGTAGTGGATGCGGCGACGGAGGAGGATCGGCAGCGACTGGTTTGATCCTAGGGTAATCGTCTACGATCTCCCCTCGTCGGTGACCGACGCCAACCTCCTTGAAGAACTGGCCCGCAAAAATTTGGATGGCCTAGCAAGAACGGAAGAAGTGAAAGAGAAGGTGAAAATTGTGAGGAGGGAAAAGAGGGAAAATGACACAAGAGTGGGAATGTAATTGTGGAGCTACCGAATGAATGGAAGGAAAAATTATTAAAGAATGGAAGATTGTATGTTGGATGGATGTCATATAAAGTAAAAGTGTATGAGAAAGTGTTGAGGTGTCATGGATGTATGTTGTTTGACCATAGAGTGAATTGCAAGAATGGGAAAGTGTGTTGCCGATGTGTGGTGGGACATCAGGCCCAGGAGTGTCGGAGCCCCGACGTCTGCGTCAACTGCAAGCGCAGGGGCAGACCTGCGGATCACTCAGCCTTCTGGTCTGAGTGTCCCGAGCATGTGTGGCGGCTGAATGTATTGAGAAAACGTGTAAATGGCTAGCACAAATGTAGATAATAATGATGCGAATGTAAGTGTGTGTCCCGTTGTAAATGTTGTACAGTATAATTGCCAGAAATCGAGTGGTGTGATGTATGATTTGGGTGAATGCTTGCTCCGGGAGGGGATCCAATTGGGTCTCCTCCAGGAGCCGTATGTTCGGAATGATCGTGTGTGTTACCCTCATGGATGTGTCTGCTTAAGTGAGATATTAGAAGAGTGGGTGATGAATGCGAGAGTGGATGTCTTGAATGTGCCCTCCTAGGACTTCACATTTAGTGGAGCCTGAGGAGAGAGCGCCATCGATGTCACTCTCCTCAAGGGAGGGCAGTATGAATGTGATTGGATGATAAATGCTGGATTTAGAAATTTAGATAGTATGGGTATTGTTTGGGATGGGGATAAATAGGATGTGAGTGGGATTTTGAAAGATAAAATTAAGTATGATTGTCTGTGTGAGTTTATTGAACGTGCGTACAGGATGAGAGATTCAGTAAAGGCGAGATTATAAGCAAGAAGTAATAAGCAAGAAAAGACCAAAATCGCGTTTTTTTTTTGCAATAAATTGTCAATAACTAACAATAAGGAATGGAAATGCAAGTGAAAAACATATACCTTTTCATCTGCTTATTATCCTTTACGTAATCGCACAATCGGTTTGCTGCAACAAATTATGTCACAATAAAGCAGTTTTAAATCCCTACAGCCTGGCCTAATGACGAGCATTTTCCGACGTTCCACTTTATGATTAAAAAAAAATGAAATGCAACATAATTGTTTACAGTCATCAATTTAAATTCTCTGTACAGACATTACCTATTCATTATAGTTATTTTCGTTATTTAAATTTCTTAAATAATAATTTAAACTTAAGGTAGTTCACCGGGTGCAGTTGTTCTCAACTCAGATGAACTAACCCTGCATGTATTTGCCCCCTCTTTTTACTGAGAATGAGTTGAGAATCCCTTCGCGCGCAGACTGGTGCAATCTGGCAACGCCGCATTTCATTTCATAAACACATGTTAAGTCAAGAGGTTATTAAGCTGCTCGCAGAACTGTCTAACGATGTCAACAAATGCAGATTTATTGTTAAAAAAAGGTAGATTAAAGGATGGTGATTTCATAAAAGAAAAGTTGGCCGCAAAGAACAGCAAGGCTTTGAATAGTATGTCAGACGCCAAGAAAAATTGTTTGAGACAAGATACTGATGTGATCGACGCCCGGCTGAAAATAATCACATGATAATCGTATGAGTGCTCATATGATAATCATATGATACTTCCGACTGAATCCTCATATGAGAATCATATGAGTGTCGTATGATATATCGTAAATTCTCATAAAAATAAATAATTATTCTACTACTATTCTATACTTATTAATTATATCTTTCTTTGTACTGTTGATTTGTAAGTTGCATCGAAAATTAATTTTTGTATAGATATTACATTGAAAAAAATCCGGACTTGTGGAGATTTCGACATCAAAGATCACAATGGCTCGGTGGTAAAACGATTGCTTCATAATCTTGAAGTTCTAGAAAAAAATCCGGATTTTTTAAAATGTAATATTTATGTAAAAATAAATTCTCGATGCAACTTACAAATCAGCAGTACAAGAAAGATAATTAATAAGTATCAAGTAGGGGTAAAATAATTATTTATTTTTATGAGAATTTACGATATATCATATGACTATCATATGATTCTCATATGAGGATTCAGTCGAAAGTATCATATGATTATCATATGATTATTTTCAGCCGGGCGTACAGAACAAAAAAGTTATTGACGGGTTGCGAATTGTAGATATCAATACTTATGGGAAAAATGTGATGTGTCGTCAATGTAATAAACTATTGGATTTGAAAAATATGAAAGAGGAAAAATGCCTCGGATTCCATTCGATTTTTACCATAACCTGCAAGGATTGCAACGTGAGCACTGATGTACACACTGGGATTATGGAGAAAAATGTTTCACATATCAATGCTGGTATTATCCTAGGTAAGTTTATTAATAATTAAATTATGTATTAAATTTTAGGTCTATTTCTATTACTTATTTTTGTAAGTTAATAATGGGATTCTTCTATTGCTGTGTTTTAGGCGCTGTACATTCTGGATCTGGCTGCACGGCTTTGAATAAAATAATGGGTTGCAGATATTCCTACTTCACCGAATGATCTATTCCAACATTATCAAAAGATTGAAAGGAGGCAATTGAAAAAGAAGATAAAGACAGTTGTAAGCGTGCAGCATTAGAAAAGAAGACCCTCGTGATAGAAAATATTTCTAAGCTCTGCAAGGAATTGTAAATAATCTTCCTTTTTTGTTAATCGCACAGCCTCTGAATTTTTTACGACGTATTCTTATATTTTAAAATCAAATCAAATCAATAATTCGAACCAAAAATTGTAAATATTTCATAATATCATTCAATTTCATATAATCCATTACTCATAATCAAATGAATGCAATGAAATTTTTGAAAATATATTGAACCATGATTTATACCAATAAAATGATATACAATACTATTTATTTACACGAAATTTCTTTAGTCAACGTTGTTATTTTTTTGTGTTCTAATTTTTGTTTCAGGCCCCCTAAGATAGTTAAGGATATCTACTTGAATAATCTTGAATCATCTTATCCTAACAATGATCCCGAATATGATCCAGTCTCTGATCCAACCTCCAAAATAGTTGATGAGTTTGATAACTCTTTAGGGAAAATTATCAATATAATCGTTTCTAATGACACAGGCTGGAGCAAGCGTGGAAATGGCAGAAGCTATGATAGCTTAAATAGCTACAGCGCTGTCATTGGATTTTTATCAGGAAAGATTCTTGATTATGCAACAAGAAATCGAATATGTAGAAAGTGCCAAGCAGCGCATAAAAAAGATACACACGACTGTCGTCTGAATTCAGTGCACTGCGAAAGTCATGGAAGCCGATGCAGGTGTTGAATTAGTACATCCTAGCAAAATATTGAAAGAAGTTAGCTTGCAGCCTCGTGCGATTGTAGGAGACGAAGACGATTAGATGAGCGAGAGGCACAAAGAATTGAAAAAGAAAGGAGTTATCGCTCACATTAAATTATGTTTCTGTTATGCGGTGTGTCAAAATAAAGGAAAATCTGAATATCTAGCGCAAGAGTTACAAAGAATGCCAGATCATCTTTATGGGTGCCACGAAAATTGTAATCCGTCATGGCCCACGCCTGGCAGGAAGCATAAAGTTAAATTAACAAGTAAAGAACTACATGGAGAATTGACAAGTTTTTGTGAAAAGTATGCTATAAATGCTCATAAGTTCTCCGTAGCCTTCTAGCCAAGGAAATAAAAGTTTCAACAATATAGTTGCTCACAAACTTCCCAAAAATAAATGTCTAAGTACTAGCCCTACACGCGATTATTTATTAGCTAGCAGTGTATGCGCAAAAAACGAAGGTGAAAAAAGTATATTGAATATTCGCAAAAATATGGGATTACGGATTACTTGTAGGAGGAAATCACTCGGTCAAGTACGCTGCGAGCGCAGATAAAAAAGATTGAAAAGGGCAACCAAGCAAGAATTAAAATTAGAATAGACTTGAACTAAAGCAAAATAGAGAAAATTTGAGAAAGAATAAGGAAAGAACAGAAGCGGTAACTTATCGAAGTAATTGCGACTTAGATGAAGCTACGGTACAAATTCCAGCTCAAGATTTAGAAGAGGTCCAAAATAATGATTATATTACCGTTTATTTTGACTTGAAAACTACTGGGCTCGCAGCGGATTGTTATATATTTTACAAATTGCTGCAGTCAGTAATGAATACACATTTAACACTTATATTCACAGTTCACAAAAAATTGCTCCTAATGCAACTATAGCTACTGGCCTTCATCATATAGACGATGATTTATATCTTCGACAAGAAAAATTAGAAACGTTTTCAATAAGAGAATCACTAGACTCGTTCCACCAATTTTTAAAAATGATATCTAAAAATAAGAAATGTTTACTGGTGGCACACAATGCTCCTTTTGATACACCTCGATTATTACGAGCAATTATGAAAAACGATATGCTTCATTCAATGTATTAATGACGTATTGTGCGGCTTTTCAGATACGATCGAGCACTACATCAACAGCAAGAAGGACACCGGCGCCAACGGCAGCAAGTCCGAGGAATCGACCAACAGCTCCGGCGACGCGACCGACAGCTTCAAGGACCTGGCCTCCTGCTCGACCCAGTCGGACGATCTGTCCTCCGTAGAGGCCGAGCTCTACCAGAAGTCCTCCGCAACCTGCACCGCAATATCCTTGGCTACGTTCACCAGAAGCTGATATGAGAAGTGGTCCCAGAAAGCAGCTAAGCATTCCCTTTTTTTATATTGATTTCGCTCTCTCTCTTTCTTGATTCTTATTTTTTATTAGTAAAATTTGCAATTTACGTTCTTGTAAATTCAATTATTATTTTATCTCTAAAAACTTTTTCTTTTGTTAAGGACATCATTTGTGAATTGCTGACTATTTTGCAACGGATAACATCATTCAAGAACTTTCATTAACATAGTAAGAAAAAAAGGTAATAGGTGTAAAAGATATTTTACATAACACTTTAAATTTTATTAATTATTACTTTTTTAGGGCTATATAACAGTTTTATTTGTAGTGAATAATTTAAATACTTCCATATTCTAATGATGGCGTGGTTGTTTATAGGTGGAAACCCGGACTTCATTGCATGCTTAGGATGACCCTGCATCTACCTATCAACAACGATACTTCTCCCAGAGAGCGTTATAAAGAGTAATCCAGAGTTATCGTTAAGGGCTAATAAGGTATAACCAAAGTGTTTTTAAGTTTCATCATTAAAATTTTTATCAACCTTTCTGTAATTTTGCACAAATGCTCTATAGGGCACTGCAAAACTATTTACCAGATCACTTTTGTTTAATTATATTCCATTTACATGATCACCTTGAACCCACACCCGCCAATTCCGATTTTAAAGTGTGATCATATAAATGGGATTTGTTTAAGCAAAAACTAACATGGCAAATAGTTTTGCAATGCCACGTACTGCATCTGAGCGGAATTTCAGAACTCTAAGAATTCAACTGACAAACCATGATTGAGATTATATATATATATATATATATATATATATATATATATACACCCATCGTTGAATGGTTGTGAAAATTTTTTCAAGATTTTTCAAGATTTTTCAGACTTTTGTTGGACACTGGCCTGCTCTCAAGTGTAGCAAGTTGCTCAGAGCTGATTTTTTTACTCCAAAGGCTTCACAATGGATTTTTTGTTGGATTCATTCAACTTGCACTTGTCGAGCCTCTGCGAATCCTGCTGCTGAGTTTGCATTGCTCTGCGATAGATTCAACTTTTGCAGTGTTGTTTCAGAATCTCTATTGCACAATCAATGCATTGAAACCTATCTGCTACAATTAACGATTCAATCTCTCAGCAACAACAGATTTCCTTTCTGAAACAACACTGCAGATGTTGAATCTATCGCAGAGCAAAAAATCAGCTCCGAGCAACTTGCTACACCTGAGAGCAGGCCAGTGCCCAAGAAGACTCTGAAAAAAAACGCCGCACACTTCGACGAACGATAAAGAGAGACGAGAGATATTACCCCGTCGACGTGAGAGAGTGAGAGTGCAGGTACTTACAACTCACAAGGAAAGGTACCCAACCCGAACTCACCGATTTTGATGATTTTCATATATGTTGTAGAACATAAAAAAATAAGAGACACGTATTTTTTTTTATCGGCTAATTTTCACTTTTAAGGGGTAAAAACCTCCCCTAAAGTTAACCCCCAAAAAGCGTTTTTTTTAAATATCTCGGCTTAAAATTAATATTTTTCAATGAAACAAATTGGAGGTTATTTCTTACAAAAAGAGCAAGTATTTCATGGTGATTTGAAGAGTAAGGGTAGCATCCCCTATTTTTTAGGGGTTGAAAACATATATTTTTTGGCATAATTTTATAATAAAAATGTTTAAACCGACTAAAAAAAATTGGAAAAAATGTTTAAACATCCTTAATAACAAAATTTAGTTGAAGTCTTTCGGTGTTTTCATAAATATTATCCCTAAGGGGGTAAACCACCCCTAACACAAAATAACTGTAAATATGTAATTCAATACATAATATTTCGTAGAAAGTTTGTATATAGAGGTTTTCGAGGTCGCTGATTACAAATCTGTTATCAGATTTTGAAAATTCAAAATGGCGGATCCAATATGGCGGACGGAATATCGAAAAAAAATTTTATATAATAAAAAAGTTTTAAACGACTAAAAAAATTGGAAAAAATTTGTAAACATCTATAATAAACAAATTAAGTTTTTCGATTTTTTCATAGATACTACCCTTTAGGGGGTAAACCACCCCTAACACAAAATAACTATAAGTATACTTCAATCCATAATATTTTGTAGAAGGTTTGTATATAAGGGTTTTCGAGATCGCTCTTTGCAAATCTGATATCAGATTTTGAAAATTCAAAATGGCGGAACCAATGTGGTGGACGAAAATGTCGAAAAAAAATGTTAACTTTCAAAAAAACTTGTTTACAAATGTGTGATCTTTGTAGCCTGTACATGTGAACTAAAGAGCCTTAAACCCTAAACCCCTAAAGAACAAATAGGCTAAATGGTTGTGCTTTTTAACCAAAC
>JAZHPH010000852.1:0-19469 GCA_037356405.1 Nasonia oneida | reverse complement strand
ATTATTAAAAATTATAAAAATAATTAAAAGCCTTTATGCCACATTGTATCATGTTATGCCACATTGTGTCATATTACGCAACACATTGTGTCATGTTATGCCACATTGTTTTAAATTGTGCCATTTTGTGACAGACTGTATCATGTTGTGCCAAACTATGCTAACTTTTCTGTAAAAATTTCAGAAAAGTATTTTTTTTTTTTAATTAATAATGTGTCAAGTTATGCCAAATCGTGCCATACTGTGCCGAACTGTGTCAATCTGTGCCCAACTATGCCAGACTATGCCAAACTATGCGAAATGTCCGAAATGGCACTACTGTAGCATAGTGTAGCACAATTTGACACAATCTAGCACAGCAAGGCACAGTGTGGCACAGTTTGGCACGATTCAGCACGATTTGGCATAACGAATTTTTTCCACCAGGGTTCCTTGTTATGAAAGTTCGTAAATTCTCAAGTGTTAATTTATATGCATAGTTACCTCCACAAAGTTGAGATTGTATCCAATATATTTGAAATATAACTTTTTAATGCATTTGCAAGTGTATAGATTAAATAAACTAATGTTTAGAGGAGTTCCTAAAAATTTCAACTTTTTTATTTAGAGACCTACAGAGATAATAAAAAATACTGGCTAATTATTTATCAAAGCCAGATAAAAAAAGGTATCTATAATATTTTCTGTAAACCTAATAGTTTTTCCATAGCGCTAGTCGCAGTCCAGGCGGCAGCATTACTCCAGGCTGCTCGCCAAGGATATACTCCATAGGGGACTCACCAGCAACGAGTTCATGATTTTTTTCTCAGTGTATTTTTTTTTTTTTTTTTTATTTAGCTTACCCAAGTTCCACGTGGGACTTATACAGCAATACAAAAAATAATATACATGTAAATACAGTAATTTTTACATAATAGCCTTATGATTATGTTTTACAAACTTAGATTGAGTATCATATGTTTAATTGACAGTTCTTGAAATAATCGCAAATAAACTGCAGTACATTCGGTTTTAGTGTGGCAAGAAAGGATTTGATTGTGAAAGGTGGGAACATTTTTTCTTTTTTTAAACGTGACAGTAATACTGTTCTTTGTGCCTCGAATATTGGACAGTTCCACAATATGTGATTAAGGTCTTCTGAATCATAGCCACATTCGCATTTGGCGCTCGAAACAATATTTACTCGAAACAAAGATGCAGCGAGGTTATAATGATCCGCTCTGCATCTGTTGATTGTGACTATGTAGTCTCTAGGAAGGCTTGATTTGTGGAACCAGGGTTTGACATTTTCAGTCCTATACATTTCAAAGTATTCTCTACCTTTCTTTTGGGCCTGTTATTTGTTAATTGAATCGGTATTGACGAATGCTGTTTTCTTGGCTGGTGCTAAAATGTCGGAGTAAGGCACGCGAGAGTAGTTTGAGAAGTTTTTTTCAGTGGCTCTTTTGGCTACGGTATCGGCCCGTTCGTTCCCCTCTATTCCTACATGTGCTGGTATCCAATAAAAATAAAGTTCGTTTTGTGGATTCTTTTTTTTTGAAATGGTTATAATTAGACTTAATTTTAAGAATAAAGGGATTAGTATGTATGCCTGTAATAGAACTTGTCAAACTCTCCAGCGCACTTTTGGAATCGGAAAATATAGCTACGTTTCGGTTATCGTGTTGTAGTGCTATTTCGGAGGCTTCATAAAGTGCAATACATTCTGCTGTATATATAGAAGCATACCTATTAATGCTTTTACCTAGTTCTAGATTGAGTTTCGGAACCACACAAGCTGACCCAACATTTTTATTACCTGGTATTTTGCTACCGTCAGTGTAAATATCCAAAATATTGTTTTTTTCTACAAAAGTCTTGATCGTTGAATTTGGAGAGTGATCTTTCGTTAATTTTTCTCCGAGGTTGGTATTGATTGGAATAGAAGTGATAGTTGTCTGGAAATCGTGCAAGAACATGGTGTATTTGTACTGTGTATCTATTGAGTCAGCTATTGTGGTCATGTTTTTGATGCATTGGTTCAGAATTCTTTTCCTGTCGTTCTTTGTTGATGGTTCTGTCACGTACATTAGTTTGTCATAAATTAGACTACTCTTGTTGGATAGGATTTTACCGAAATATTTGTCGCCTAGATACCTCGCTCTTGGATCAAAGTAAGCTTAGATTCGGCTAATATAACATTGGTTGGAGTTGACCTTCTATAGCCAAGCGCAACTCTAATGGCATTATATTGAATTTGTTCCATTTTTTTTGCGTATTGTTTTGTTTTTGGGAAGTACAGAAAAATACCATATTCCATGAGCGATCTAACGAAGCTTTTGTAAATAGTAATCAGCGTTTCTGGGTCTGATCCCCACCAAGTGCCACAGAGATATTTCATAATATTGATGGCGCTGTTACATCGTGATAAAATCATGTTGACGTGATTGGCGAATGTTAACTTATAGTCGTAAACGAGACCCAAGAATCGTACATTGTCTTTTGATTTTATTTCACAGTTGTCGATGTAGACAGCTGTTTCACCCGGTAAGATATTTTTATTATTGAAGTGTATTAAGTTTGTTTTTGCAGGCGAAAGCTCGAGGCCTAGTTTATATAAGTTCTGTTGGACTACTTTAATCGCTTCTTCTATGATGCTTTTGCATTTTACAAATGGGACTATACGTGAATAGATAGCTGTATCATCTGCAAACTGTGAAATAGTGACGCTCTTGGGTACGTTTTCGGCTATCTTTGCGACATATATTAAGTAAAAAAGCGGGCTTAGAACCCCTCCCTGTGGGACACCTTTGTTAACTTTTATTAGTTCTCGACCCTCGATATGTGTGTGTATCTATCTCTCGCGAGTTAAAAACTTTGCATATCTAATCATCTTTTTTGAGCATTTAATTTCCGCTAATTTATTGAGTAGGATATCGCTTAGCACATTGTTGAATGCCCCAGAAACGTCTAAAAAAGCAGCAAGGAGATCCTCTTTTTTAGCCAGTGCTTCTTGTATTTCGAGGGTGAGATTTGTCAGGTTGTCTGTGCATGACCTCCCTTTGCGAAATCCAGACTGATTTGTGGGGATGATATTATTTATCTCGACCCAATACTCTAGTCGATTTTTAACCATTCTTTCAAAGAGTTTAGAGAGGCAGGGAGTTAATGAAATCGGTCTTAGCCCGCTACCATCTGGTTTATCTACGAAGTGAACGATCGACTCGGTCCAAGTGGTTGGAAAGTCACTCTCTTGAAACATTTCATTATAAATGTCAAGGAGTAGCAGTTTGTATTTTATAGAAAGAGCGCGTAAAATTTCGTAGTCAATCCCATCTATTCCAGGGGAGGAGTCCTTTTTACCTGAGCTTAATGCTATGTTAAGCTCGGAAAAAGAAAACTGGACGTCGAAAAATAAGTTATTATCGCACGACGGTATGTAATCCGCGTCGACGCCTACCCAAGGAGGAGCGATTTTATCCAAACAGCTGCGTGCTTTTTCGTTATAGTCATCTTCTACCGTAGGATATTTTATTTTAATCGAACTATTTTTTAAAATTTTAAATGTATTCCAGACTCGCTTCTGGCTTGTTCTAAAGTTGAGAGACTTTGCAAAGTTTTTATGATACTCTATTTTTTTCTTTTTAAAAGTTAGTTTCGCGAGTGCACAATTTTTGTTGTAATCGATCAGGTCTTCGAGGTTGTTAGATAATTCCCATTTTTTATAAGATTCGCGCCTCAGTCTTTTTATTTTGTTGCATTCAGGGTCCCACCAGGGAACGGGGTTACTAATCCGCTTTTTGTGGTTATAATTTTTCTTTCGTGGTGTCGCCACTTTAATCGATTTTGTAATAGCGTCTACAAAAGAATCGTATTTTTTTGACGGGGCCAACGTATCATACTCATTCTTAAAGAAGTTACTATAGTATTCAGTTAGTTCATTTTCGAATTTTTTCCAATCGGTTTTAAGTGACTTTAATCTGTAAGATTGTTTAAGATACGCGTGTTTCCGAGCGTCAACGTACAACAAAATAGGATAGTGGTCGGATGCGAAAGTGTCGTCGTACACTTTAACGTCGATCTTGTCTGCTAAGCTAATGGTAGAGAAAACGAGGTCTATATTTGATTTGAAATTGGTTCGCGCGTTCACGTGCGTGAGTGTGTTATGATTGTGTAGGAAAAGGTTATTGTCGGTCATTTGAGAAAAGTGTCTTTTGGGTTCATTTACACAGCTAGATGTATTTTCAATTAATTTGGGGTTCGTCGATATCAAGAAACTGGTCACTATTCGAAAATGATTCATTATCGTCTGAATTGATAAGCCGATTCTTTATTTTTGTAATACGAGATTTCATATGTCGGTTGTTAATATAGCTATAGATTTCGCTCAAGCTATTGTGAAGTCCTGGGAGGTCAGTTGTAAAATCCGAAGCGATACTTTTTATGTCGGATCTTCCATATGTTTTCAGGATAAAACTTGCCAGTGCGTCTAGGTTCCAATGGTGTTCTTCGCTGTTTGACTCGATGTAGCTTTTAGCTGGTTCTAGATGTTCTTTAATTTCATCTATGGTATGAGTCACTTTTCTTGCCGGCTTATTTTCAGACGGTTCCTCTGAAGGCTTGGCTCTCTTTCGTAGCATTCTGTTGATTTTATCTTTTTTTTCATCTGGATTGTCCTTGATATTGCTGGATGTTGAAGCGGTTGTTAATGAGAGAGGTCTCTTGGTCGGAGTAGGAGGAGGAGGCATATTATACTTATCGTCCTCTTGCATCCTATTTGCCGGGTCAAGTAGTTGATTGGCTGGTGTTGGATGTTTATTGTTGTTCGCTGTTGACTCTATCCCAGTTTGCGTGGCGTAGTTTGTTTCTATAGTTCTACAGTATTTTTGGGTGTGCCCTTCTTCTTTGCAGAGGAAACACGTAAGCTTGTCGGTGGAAAAATAAATCCAGAAGGTCATGTCGTCATAATTTATTTTAACAGTTTCTGGCAGTTTTGAGATGTCATCAGGGTGTATATACATCTGTCTTCTAAAACTCATTAGATGTGAGAAGCCTTCCTTAGTAACTGAAGAGGCCTTAATTTGCGTGATTTTGGAGAGGGGCGTAACGCCTCGTTCTTTTAACTCCTTCTCTATAACAGCTGCTGGAATGAGCGGCTGTACATTCGAAATAAGAATCCGTTTAGATTTGGTATATAAAGGTCTTATATCGAGAGTGTGCTCTTTGATTGTAACTTTTTTTACATTGTAGACGAGTTTGTCTGCTAGTTCCGAGGAGCTTAAGTACAGGCAAGTTCTCCTTTGCGAAATTCTTGAGACATATTTGATGTTGATGGGAAGAACTATTTTTCCAATTGCAATGCAGTAATCTTCAATTGTTAACCCTTCAATTGAGTTTAGAACAATTGCTTGTTCCTTAGTCGGGTATTTTTCTTGTTGCACAATATTGGCATAGGTAGCAGCAGACTGCACCTCTTGCGTTGTTGTTGACATTTTTAATTTTTTAGTTTCTTATTTAATAGAGAGGATTTTGTGCCACAGGTAGCCTCTGATTTGAGGCACCTGTGGTATTAACTTGATAGAGTGTAGATGAAAAGACTATAGAATATTTTCAAGTGTTATCATTAGAATTTGACTTATACATGAATTCCACAGAAAGTAAACACGCGAGCGAACGCTCATCGGGAGCAGTGATAAACACGTCTTACTCGGTCAGAGTTTCGCGCGAGACTGTTCCTCGTCCTGTAACTAATAGGATAATTTTAAGAGACGTATCTGTCGCTATTGCGAATCGGAATAAATTAAAAAATAAATCTCGATTTTACGATCTACCTCGAACAACAGATGAACAAAACATCAATGACTATATGCCTTCTCTTTTACTTATTTGGGAAGGAAATAATGATGCTCAATATATTGGAGAATCATCTTATTTGTTGACAAAATACGTAAGTAAATATGGAACAAAAGGTGAAAAGAGTAATTTAGATTTTGAAGATATAAAATCGAACGAACCTTTGTTTAACCGTCTCTGGGCCTTTGCTGTACGTGCTTTACAAAATAGAGAATGTTGAGCTATTGAAGCTGCTGATGTTTTGTTAGGACATCCTTTGCATAGTACTGACCCTGACACAATTATTAAATGGTTAAATGTTAATATTATAAGGGGTAGAAAATTAAAACCATTTAAAGAAATAAAAGATCTTCCAGAAGATTCTACAGATATATTTTATGATTCTTTCATAGATAATCATTATCCCAACAGACCAAAGGAATTAGATTCATTATGCTCGTATGATTTTGCTAAGTGGTTCGAGATTTCGAAAAAAAAAACAGTTTATAAAGCGGAATTTTATGAAATGTCAAATGGTTTATATTGTAAAAAACGAAAGAAACCTTATTTAATAAATCACTATAACTTTAATCCAGATAATCAGCCAGACGCTTACTACCACGCTTTGTTATTATTATTCAAACCTTGGAGAGATTTAGATGAATTAAAACACTCCGATGAAACATATTGTGAATCTTTTAGAAAACAACAGCATCAGTTAGCAGAAGCAATGAAATACCACGATAAATGTGCAGATATTAAAGAAGTTAGTTCAAAATTAGTTCAAAATCAATTAGAGCAAAATGACACACCTATACCTCAAAATTCAGCTCATATACCTGATGGCTGCGTACCTATTGAAGTAGAAAATGCTATGAACGATTTTCAAGCTGTAGTAGAAAAAGCTATTGTGAGTCAGCAAGATCTACAAAACTCTATTGCAAAATTTAATACTGATCAACTTAGAGTTTTTAACAAAATCACTTCAATTTTACAATCAAATGACAAAATATTAAGAATGTTTGTAAGTGGTCCTGGAGGAACAGGTAAAAGTTTTGTCATCGAAAATTTAGTTTCGTGGAATAAAATATATCGTAGTAAAGATACAGCTGTTACAGCTCCTACTGGGATTGCTGCATATAACATACAAGGACTTACAATTCACAGATTATTACAACTTCCAGTAGAACACGGTGGTACAGCTGAGTACAAAGAATTATCTGGAGCAGCTTTAAAACAAACAAGACAAACATTGCAAAATGTTGACTTAATCATTATAGATGAAATATCAATGGTATCGAATATTACTTTCATGTATATTCATTTGCGTTTAACTGAAATATTCAATACTTCTGATGATGAAAACGGATGGTTTGGAAAAATCAACGTCCTTGTATTTGGTGATTTATTACAACTTCCCCCAGTTCGTGAAAATTTTGTATTCGTTGGAATGAATAAAAAACAAATTGAAAAGTATATTAAATCGATGATTACTTTTAATTTATGGGAGCTATTTGAATACGACGAATTAACAATTAATATGAGACAAAAAAATGATAAAGCATACTCAGAAATTCTTTCACGTATTAGATTAGGTTTTATGACTGAGTGTGATATAAATATACTTCAAACAAGAAAAATTAATTTGACAAGTAATGATTATTCCAAAAATATTGTGTACATATTTAAAACAATTACCAGCCAATACTGTATGTTTATTACCTACAAGAAAAATGTGCAATGCTATTAATGATGCTATGATGCTTACAATTCAGAATGAAGAAATTATTCTTGTTGCTAATGACTCATACTAATGTGCTAAAAATTTAGAGAAAAAAGTCTTAAAAATGTTAAATGACGATGAAGACAATTACTGTGGTATTGAACGTGTAATTAAAATTAAAATTGGTTGTCAAGTCATGATACGAAGAAACATTGATGTTTCCATTGGATTAGTTAATGGAACAATCGGTTCTGTAGTTAATGTTTCTAAAGATAAATCTAAACAAATCACAAGTATTCGCATTGTATTACAATCTGGAATAGAACATGAAATACCTCGATTGGAATATAAATTTATTATTATGGATAAAATTTCAATTACCAGAGAACAATTTCCGATTTGTAATAGTTATGGAATAACTATACATAAAAGTCAGGGGTTAAGCCTACAAAATGCTGTCGTTGAAGCAGGAAATAATGTCTTTACTAATGGTCAAACGTACGTTGCGGCATCAAGAGTAACTACCTTAGAAGGTCTGCACCTTATTAACTTTGATCCGTCATGTTGTACTGCAGACATATCAGCTATTCTTGAGTACAATAGATTACGAACAGAATATCGACCAGATCTAAATAACTTTGATATTCGACTAGATCTTAAGAGTTGTTCCTGATTGATCATTGTATAAGTTAAACTTTAACTGAAGTAATCCCTTCGATGAACAAAACAATTTTTTGCTTCATCTTCCGTATGATTACACATAACAAACTTGACTTTGTTTGATTGATCTCAGTACTTTTTTATCTGTTATTTATCGTTGCGGAATACATCAAACTCGCCTAACCTTTTACTTTTTTAAAAGTTAATTTTTTTTAGTTTATCATTATCATCGATTTCAAACTAAACCACCAAATGGAAAATTCGTCATCGTACGCCCAATGTTAATAATCGTGAAATTTCAGTGCAACGATTCCAACGCAACAATTTCGAAATGCACAATAAGGATCCGGTTGATTTGTCAACGGGACAATAAAGCAGCGTATATAGCGCTGCGCGCAGTGCACGAATTCGTCAAACAGAGGATTGGCTCTGCAACAAAGGGCAGCTGATGACGCGTTCAATTTCAATTCGTTTCGAGCCCGCGGCGGCAGCCGCTCGCGGAATAAATGAGCCGCTAATCAGACACGCGTAGCGCAATTTCGACTAATTGTGCATTCGCGCGAGTGTCTACACACGTCCGAAAAACAAGGGAGACTGCTGCTGCTGCCGCTTCTGCAGCGCCAGAAAAAATATGTGTACGCGCGGACGACAGGCGGAACGAGCACGTCGCTATATACTGCCGCCGCCGCGAGAATGAAAATACGCGCGTGAGCGTGTTCGCCTCTGCCTATCTCTGCTGCGGATATACATTTTGTTGACCGGTTGTTTATGGCTCGCGTAATTATTATTCGGATTTTGCGCTTCTGTGTATTAGACACCACAGCTTTCAATTGTTTTGAAAACGTGGTTTAACAATTCGTCACGAATAACGATATCCGATAATAACAACCAAACGCAAATCCAACACAGTCTCGACATTTTATTTTATTGCTTTCCAATAAGCTTCCCTTTAAATTTCGCTTTTGAACATACCCTACGGCACGTCGTCCCACATACGCGCGGTAGCAGAGCACATAGGCGCGCGCGCACTTTTAAACGTTGATTTTAATCGCATTTCGCGCGTGCACTATAGCCGCGCGCGCGCGGCGACCAGCCTGGAATTTTGATATCATGTAAATGCCCGGGGAATCCATTGAATCTGCATGCTAAAACCTGGCCCGCCGCCGCTGTCGACGCGTGCTGCAGCTTTCTTTTCGGCGCGCGCGCGTATACACGGTCACGTACGAACGCACGCGATTCGCTTTGACGAGATCGAGTTAACCCTCAGCTGCGCGCGCGCGCGGAGATTAATTTTTACGTATGCATGGAAAGCACGCGCTCGCTCCGGTGTACATTAAGGCTGGGAGTAAGAGAGAGAGAGAGAGAGAGAGAGAGAGAGAGAGAGAGCGAGAGAAAGAGAGAGAGAAAAAAGTGCGCGCTCGGCTGCAGTCGATAATTAAATTTCGAGCTTTCGACGTTCGATCTATAAGGCAGACGCGAATATGTGAATGGACGGGACGGATTCAATGCGGTTCACGTACGCGCGCTGCGGAGAAAAAGGTAAACAGGAGAGAGAGAGCTACTGTATATTGGGGAATTTTGGCGGACAGATCAAAGGACACGTCATCTTGTCTGTGCGGGGAAAACCGAAGCCGCGCTCGGTTTTGTTCGTTGTTTATCGTTTCGGCGCGCGTAAATTGATTCCGCAATCGAGTGCTTAAGCATGCATCATCGAAAGCAGCAAACAAAAAAATCAATCTTAGGGGCGAAATGGTGATCGAAGCCCTCGACGACGACGAAGAGAGAGAGAGAGAGAGAGAGGGTTATCGCCCCCTCAAAACGAAAAATTGCCCTTTTCAGAATCCGAAGCACCCTCGATGCGTATCTGTCGGACAATGTACACGTCTAATGCAGGCGCGATTCACGCTTTCTACACTTCCGGACGACCCCTCGCCGCCTGTCAACCCCCCTTCGTATACGTAGATGTATATGTATAGACGATAACGCGCATCAGGATCGATCTTTTCTTAACGAGAGCGTTTGCGCGTTTCAATTAATTTCGGCTAAAAGGCTCGATCGGCCTTTTCAATCTCGCCGCGCGCTCGATCTTTTATGAGCATTGATTTCGAGGGATGCGAGATGCTCTCGGCTCGATGTGTGCGACGAGGAATTTCGTTATCGTATGTAATGTACCGATGCGTAATCGTCTTATGCGCGATTGCGGATGAGCACGGGATTAGTCATCGCTTATTATTGCTTCGTTGATCAACTCGGGATCGGGTAAAAGTGTATTTGGACGAAGTGCACTTAGTTGTATGCATTAGGATGTTGTTGTTGCGTTGTTTCGAGTTGGAGATTCGCGTTGGAGAATAAATCGTAATACTCTCGGGTATATTATATACTGCTACGTATGTGAAGCGTTCTTTGTAGATTACTGTTTGCAGAAGCTGAAACACAAGCCTTGAATAATGCTGATGAAACGAATATTCTCTCTCTCCATAATGCCCGCTATACTGTTGCATGATTAAAATAGCTATATATGCACAGGTGCATACGCGTAGTAGAAGGATTAAACCGTCGTTCGATTTCACAGCAATTTTAGAACGGGATGAATTTTCCATAACGCACTTAATCCAAAGCAATAATTTATACCTAAGCACAAACCATTTCAGAAGAGAAAAAGTCCCAGCAAGTACTAAATAACCCCGGACACGCGCAAACTGCACCACAAGTGGTGGTCTACACATGAGTGGAGATTAATACTCCATATGTATATGTGGTGCACCGGGCGCGTTAACACTATAGTCGCGGGCAGCTCGTAGATATTTCGGCTGTATAGGTTTAAATCAAGCGAGGCGTTATTAATTATCGGCCGCCGCGTATAACCTGGCGTTAAATTATATACGACGCCGCAGAGCGCGCTAATACGTTATAACACGGTCGAAACAACAATACAGCATGGAGTATGCGGAGCGTCCCTTAACCCCCGCTCGAATTAGAAGCGCGCGCTGATGGCGTTCATTACTCGGCAGTTTATTTCGCAATTCGAACCAAACCGCAAAGAGCTCGCGCACGCGCCCATCCAACGCACACGTATTATATTATACATGTATGTATGTGTCTCGATAATGACCAAAGCGGCGCGAAGCTTTCGCGGCTTATGCCCGCAGACTGCTTTGAAATTGCGGATGTTACACTTAAAAGATTATTATGTGATTTATGACCGACGAGGGTGTATACGTGTGTGTAATGGTCGGCGGGGCGAGGAGAAAGAGACTAGCGGCAAGTTTGTGTGGTGGTACCGGTTCTGCGATGAGTGTGCGATTGATAATGTGAGAACATCTCTGTATTTTAGCATTTATTTATGTTTCTCTATTTATGAAAAATAGAGGATAAATTCTTGATTATGTGAAAGTGACCGTTTCGTAACGTACATCAAACCGAGGCTCCGTCCGAACAAATCGGTACTGACAGCTCGCTGATGGATCTGATTGCTGATATCCTGCATGTTCTCGCATTCGGACATGGCAAGGCCTGCCTCGGTTTTTAATTCGTGTTTCCGACGCTGTGCTGTGTTACTACTACGTGATGGATTTAACGCACGTCAAAACAGAAACTTCGAAATTAATTGAGAGCACGCAGCGATGACGAATTTCGAATTTTTCTCGACGTCCGGCGAGTGAGTTCTAGCAGATCGTGTATAACACGACCCGGTATCGAGAACCAGCCGCAGCATCATATCATCGACCGGTGATCGAAAAGTACCATTCCAAATAAAAGTATAATCCACTCAAAGCCTCATCGTAATAATTTCGCCAACGCATACGCGCAACCGACAGGAGAAAAAGAAACAAGAGAGCACGCAGGGCCAATCAACGGCATCCATCTCTTCCTCTCGCTTCGTATATCAATTGATTCACCCTCTCGCGGGCGCTCGATTTCGCGAGGAATCCAACGAGGCAGACAGAGAGAGAGAGTGAGATAGGGCCAGTCAACGAGAAGATCAGTGGCGCGAAAGAGCCACTGCCAGCAGCTCACCTCTGCCGGCTGAGTTCTCTCCGGCTACGCCGCTGGTCAGAGCGAGGGAGAGAGAACCATCACACACGTAACGAAGAGCAGCAGCAGCTGGCGTGTTCCCTACGCACCATCGGCATAGGGCTTTCCGCACGCTAATTGGGATTAATTCGCGCTAATTAATTAAATCATGGAATACCTGCCCGGCGCATGCACAAGCGCCGGCATCATTGCCGGCGTTCGATCTCGCGCCGCTACTGCCCGCGTGTATATCCGCGTGCGTCAGACGTCGCGGGCACGCGTTTGAGGGCTGGCGGCGCTTAGAGACGACCCTACGCGCAGAATACCTACGCTTTCTCTCTCTCTCTCTCTCTCTCTCTCTCTCTCTCTCTCTCTCTCTCTATCTTTGGAAACCGGCTTTATTTGCTCTCCTCTCGCTGTGTTTACGCCCGCGCACAGTTAAACACTCGCGGCGGCGACTCGGCTCTAGCTACGGCTATGGACCGGAGGAATGGAACGTTTGTGGCTGTATACATGCGCACAGTGAGTGATTAGGACGGAGAGCCTCGCGGACGGACGGACGGTCGGAGATGGATAGGAGATAGCCGGTAGGAACCAAGTGGAAGAGCCTCGTGTGGAGAAGGCCATGTGCGAGTTTTGGAATGTGACAATGAGCCTGGAATATGTGCGGGGCGATGGAGGGACCGCGGAGGAAGTAGAGATAACAAATGAGAGCGAATCGATCTCTAGCCACGCGAAGGATACACGAGAAATTGAAACCAGAGCTCACGGGGCATCGTAAAAAATAATAACCGCGTTCAGCAGGATATCTCGGAGAGAGCCATTCCGTTGCCAGAAGTATGCAGTCTATTGTATACGTAAAAACTTTTCGGAGCGTATAACTGGCTCTGCATACCGCCGAAACATGCATAACTGATGGCCCCGGAACTTCAAGGCACGCGCTTTCCGCGTCTGCGGCGTGCATCGCGCGGCGTTGTATCAATTTACCGCTCTCGTGTGTATGTATACACCGTGTATATATTATATATGCAGAGCCGAAGCGAGTGAATTCGAACTGGCATGTTACGGAGGGAATTACAAATATGTACTTATGTCAGGACACGCGACCTCTTATTATGAAAATACACGACAATCGAACGTTTCTAATGGAAATGGAATGTTCGATTCGTGGTATAGCGGTGCAGCACTGCGCAGTTAGGCAGCGCGCATGTTTTGAATATTTATCCCGACTCTGCCGAGCCAGAGGTTTGAGGGCGCATACAATTTGTGATGAAGGGTTCGAATGAAAATATCCGAGAAAGATATAAATATTTCATAATCGCGACGATTTCAGTTTTTACCACTTTGCAGATACCCTTTTGAATATCTAATGTGGCTATATTATTCGGGTATGAAATGATGAAGATATTTGTGAGTGATATAAATTCAACTCTCGATGATATTGGGAATTACCCTTGCGAGTCTCGTACACAACGAGGTATCCACTTCATGTGTAAAACCAGGAGGATAATATGCACGTAATTGCATTACTCGCATTTCATCTCTAATTAACCTGCGTGCCGCGTTCGATGTGTCTTTTTATTCGGACTTGTTGATCGGTAAACACGAGAAGTACTAAAAAATTCGTAAAACGATATTTTTGCAGTCCAGAAATTTTGTTTTCACTAACTGATTATAACAAAGTTGTACTATATAGACAATCAACGGATTACAGTAGTCTCTGCATACCTTTTCACCAGCGAATCTCACACGCAGTGCAAATACATAAAAGTCGCGTCTAAGCGTGCGCGTAATTGCATTTCCTGCATTTCATTCACGCGCAGTAGACCCTCGGTAAGTTATTCATCGTCGCTCGCCAAACAATTGAATTCCTTATCTGCGTCTCGTCACACACTGAATCGAGAGAGAGAGAGAGAGAGAGAGAGAGAGAGAGAACGTCCTCTTTTGCGTCGCGTTTGCTGCAGCGAAACGTTCTGCGCACACAAGCCGAAAATGCTGCATGAAAGAGCCCTTTTTCTGCTTTCCTGCGACCTCGCAGCAGCAAAGAAACAACAATAAGAGAAGAGAAAAAATGTGAGCCGAGAGAGAGGAGCTTCCGCGAAGGGAAAGCAGCAACTATACCTGGCGGGCAACACGACGACGCGACTTCGACGGCGAGGAGAACTGCGATAATTCAAGCTAATGTAATCAGCTAATTAACTCGAGTTTCGCAGACGAAGTGTGTGTACAGTAACCGCGACGGGTCGGTTCTTTCGTTCTCTTTTCACTCGCTAATTTGTATGAAAATAAAATGCGCGCGAAAAATCATTGTAATTAGCCGGCCGTCCTACGTCTGATATCGCTTCTTCCAGACGTTATGTACGTATAAGGTAGGTTATGTGCTTGGGAGACGGAGAGGGCGAAACCGGTCCCTTTGAGTTCCCTTTTACGAATGGTGCGTTTCGAAAAAATGGGAATATTAATTCGTGGATTTGCAATTTGGATGAGAGCATCTTGACAGTGAATTTTTTTTATTACAAGAGTTTTAAGATTCGTCATCTGTTATATCTATACGAAGTATTGTTAAGATTTGGGTTATTAACATACAATGGAAATAAAATGTTTTGCAAGAGCTTCATATTTGTATTTTTACGCCATTCGAAAAAATAAAATGGAGTACTCGACCTCTCTCGCGTTTCTGCCTTGAAACCTGTATTTTTATACAAATAAAAACGTTATTACTTCCTACGTGTAGCCTTACAAGAATTGAAGTCTCACTCGTAAAGTACAACGCAGCCATTTCAAATTTACCACCAAACGTTATGGATAATATTTAAATTTGAAAAGGAATAAATATTTACACTCGGCTTTAATACGCTTAGTTATATTGCCGACAATAATGAGAGAAATAGCCAAGAATAGCGAGAGAGATTCTATATACGTAGGCGGTCTAAGGAAGGCGTTAATGGGACAGGTCTCGGGAATCGATGTCGTATCGAGCTGCGGGGAAATATACCGTGGGTAGTTTAGTCTGCGAGCGCTTTATGCTTCCGTGTGCAACGAGATGTCTCCGGATAAAACCTATCGATTCCCGTAGATTCTCTTTATGACTCGTGCTTCTAAACTTCGCGATTCAGAGGATTCCTCTGATGATATTCGCATTATACCATCATATTTTACTGAGACTAATTATTGCCTTTCGTTCCAATAACGTTAATCCACTGAGTTCACAGAGCTTTTCACAGCAATGGTCGAAGTGAACAAAGATCGACGACCCTCAAATCCTGCGACGACTAAAAATACAGCGGCGGCAGCAATGAAACTTCCAATTACAAACAACCAATGAGAGCAAAGACTCATGAGGCGTGTATTCCTCGAAACGGAAAAGCAGCACATCTCTCAGCATAAACGTACGGGTCGATCCGTCGTCGTCGTCGTCGTCCGAGTCTGTCGTTTCGGCTGGCCGCGCGATAATTGCGCTTGTCACCCGATAATTAAGCCTATAGGCGCTCTCGCTCGCCTACAAGCCGATTGGCCCCATCGGGCATAGCAACGCAGCAGTGGTAACAGCGGCAGCAGTAGCAGCGCCTCCGGGAAATTATATCCTCCTTGTCTCGCATATCCCCCCCCTGTATACTGTACTGCACTAATATATACTATATACTCGAGACGCACTGCTGCAGCTCTCTCTACTCTGACATTGCGCGCTTTACGGGCTAGGCCGATCTAAATTTAAGACGCGCCGCAGGACGTTGACTCGTATCGCGAGCTCGAGTGTAAAAAGAAGACTAGCGCAGTGGCATAGAGCTCAGGAAGAGAAGCGGAAACGTAGAAACGAGAGAGAGAGAGAGAGAGAGAGAGAGAGAGAGAGAGAGAGAGAGAGGAGGTGGGGAAAAAGCGGATGAAGGGGATGGGAAGAATGCGAGAGAGCAGAGATGGTTATTGATTCGGGTTATTCGCGTAGTATTTTGAGGATTGAGATTTTTTGCCTGCCATAGGCTTTGATTGATTGCAGCGTTGATCGCGGGAGTTGATTAAAATGAAGAGTCTCGATTCGCCGAATGATTGTTCCACATAGATATATAGACTAATAGTAATATCAATATATAAAAATAAATCACCGTAAAACCAAACAGTATATTGGACCACGTCGCTTGAATCTTCAGAGCCTCCGGCAAGCGAAGATAGATGGCGCATAGGCACTTTTTCAGTTTCCCCCAACTCAATCTGCGACGAGTCTAGATATAGCGGCAGGTGTATATCGCCTATGATGCCGAAACCGCCTTGTTGGGCTTGCTTAATCGGGCCGCTCGTGCTACAACTGCCTAAAAGTGGACGGTAACTGGATGAATTCGAGCTAGTAACCTTACTGAATGATCGTGGTGAACGCATCAATCTCTCGTTCGAGCATCTGTCTCGGGCCGCCGGCCACAATGGCGGCCCTTTTTATTATTTTTCATCCGTTTATTGCGAGGCCATTTTCACGTTATTCTTCGCCGCCGCGGATTTAGAACTCGCCGAACCGCGTCGGATGAGCGAACGAATGGACGGACGGAAGTCCGCCGAAAAGAGAGAAACGCGCACGAGGCGTCGAGACGACTATACTCCGCGGGAATTCCACTCTGGATTTGACCGATAACCTCCATAATCCGTCGGCTATTTCGGGCCGTTCGGTGGGTAAAAAAATTGAACGAATAATAGAAAATTATGGGCTTGCGTCGTGGAGCTTGCAAGGATTAATGGTCAGAATTTTTTTATACGCCGTTTGTTGTATATTCCGTGCAAATTTTTCCGATTTTATTTTTCGTTGAAACACTTATTTTACGAAGCAATTTTTCTTCGCGCGCGATCCACGCATAGCTGTTGCGTTCCAAGAGTTTTTAATTACGCTTATAGTTTGGAATATTTTCTTGCACGAAGTGGATTTTTCCGATATTCAACAATGTGCACGTCGATATCGGAAAAAAGATCAAGCTTGTTGGCGCAGAGAGAAACAAAAAGGAAGTGGACGCGAAAGCGGATAATTTTTTTGTTTACAGGCTCTCGCCAAAGGATTTATAACAAGAATTGGAAGAAAGCCGCTAAAGCTATGCACAAAAAAGATTATTGAATCCGCCGAGACAAAGTGGCTGGAGCCATAAGCTCGTCGAAGGCTTTTCATTGTTATACCGAGGGATAAATGAACGCGGACGTGTTGAAGATGGAAAAGTCGAACAACGAGAAAATGCGAAATGACTTGAAAGAGAGAGAGAGAGAGAGAGAGAGAGAGAGAGAGAGATCGGGAAAACATGCATGACAATCCATTTATAGAAGCTCTTCGTTTGAAAAAAAAGTAAACAAGTGTGCAGTGCTGTGAAACCTCGACGAAAACGAGTGTGTGTCTCGAATGTTTGCGTTACATTGGAAAAAATTACTCTCGCACAGTTGCTGCTGCACACACAGAGGAAATGAAATTCCCGACGAGATGTAAATTCAAAGCTCAAATAAAATAGGAAAATTGCTATCACTTTCCAGAATCCTTAAACTCACGAAAACAAAACGATAAATCCATCCCCGACAGATCAAAACACTGAATCAATCGCTCGTCTCGTAAGTATTTGCTTAACCACTCGAATCTCAACACACTGCAGTAGCGGCGTCGTTCCACCTACTAAATCAACTCGGAATAAAAAAAAAGGAAACGAAACCGAAGAGTAGCATTCCCTTGCCAGAAACATAAAACCGAGGCGATTAAGCGGCGTATAGAGGCGCGTGTTAAGTAGTGACAAAAACGGGGGGAGGAAATAAGAGAGAAGAAGAAGAGGCTGCGGTCGGCAGCAGCAGCGCAACAAGACTTTCCGTTAAGTCAACCCGCGAGAGAAGAAGAAGCAGAGGAGGAGGAAGTCGGAGAGTAGGCATGAATTCCCTCATGGGCGGCCTAACTGCCACCTGGACAAGGAGCGTATAATCTCGAGTTGCGCGCAGAGCGTGTAATGCGCTCCTCGACCGACAGACAGGCTTGATGATGCGTGCGCGAGAGAGCCGCGAAAAAGTGCCGCAATGGCGTTGGCAGGTCTTTGATCCGAATCGACTGTTCGCGCTTCGGCGCACTCATCGCGTGCTCGCGCGCGGATTTTCTTGATTGGATTATTCGTTCCGCGAGGCCTGATTGATAACGCGCGCACTGTTTATTTTCTCATCGGGAATGCGTGCGGCATCGAGTATAATCGCGCATGCGCGTTAACGGTGCTTTCGAAAAGTGTACAACCACGAGGCTTTCTTCCTTCTTTATTGAGCGTGTAACCGAGAGCTGCAACGTCTTATCGTTATTCGTGGACTCGCGGCTACTTATTGCTGTGGCACATTCGTTAGGCGCTTAGAGAGAACTTTCTTTGTGGTGATGCAGCCTTGGAACGAGAGACCGGTATGAAACGTGTCGTAAGTCTGCGCGCGCGCCACACACAGCTCGAGATCGGCTTTCAACTCGCGAAGTATCATTCCAGAGAGTATATTTATGATATCATACCGCGCCGAGACCAGTTTTCTAATCGGCCGCAAAACAAAGTTCGAACTCGGCACATTCATCGCGCGCATGTCTTCGACGTTATCCGAACGATTTTTTTTTCCGTCACTAGTTACAGTAAGAACAAACGAATACCGCTACACCGAAAAAAGAGAAAATCGATACCGGCACATCCCGAAATTCAATTAAAACCGCGTGTGCGCATCCCGACAAGCATCACTGCAGCAGCGACACAATCTCGAGCGTGCAATCGCGGCGGCTACCGCAACCGATTTTTCGTCGCACACGCGCTGTCCAAACACATCCGAGCCTGCAAAAAAAAGTGATCGCGCGCCTCTCCCTCCCTGTGAGCATCGAAATCGAGGGGCTATATCTATAGTCCGAGGGACGCGCGCGATGGGGTGATGAATGACTCTCGCCGCGGCTATCGCTACGCACCTGGCCTCTCTCTCTATCTCTCTAATAGCGACGCGCATCTGGTCCTGAAACTTTAATCCAGGCTATACGTCCTCTGGTGACGGCGCTACGTCACTCGGGCCGCATTTTCCTCCCTAAACAAGAACGCGAGTACGCGCGGGGCACTTCTGGCCGAGAGGATCGGTTCATAATGTCCGTTATTTACAAGTCAATAAAGTGCTGCTGCGAGCGACCGAAAAGGAATACGAGAGAGCTGGGATCCGAGTGCGGAGCGAGATGTTATTAAATGCGCGAGAGATGCGAGAGCATAACGCGTCGTAAAACTGAGCGAGGATATATATAATATATATATATATATATATA
>JAZHPH010000851.1:0-19605 GCA_037356405.1 Nasonia oneida | reverse complement strand
CTTGAATCAATATTAATCTTAATAATATATATATATATATATATATATATATATATATATATAATCCACAAATTTATAATGATAGAAATATGAAACAAAAATAATAATATAATAATATACCATTATTAAAATATGATTGTATTTTAAAATCAGAAGTAATTACATTATAACATTAGAGCATAATAGTTATTATTTAAATTTCAATTAAATTCCAAGAATATATAGTTATAGTTATTAAAAAAATATATTTACTTCGATGCGATGTATTAAACACAATACCAAAGGGATTAGATTTTATTTACGACGGACAAAACGATAGAGAAAAAGGACTAGATTTGACGTCAAGACACAACTACATCACTATAGACCATAAATGGAAAATCGCAAAATGTTTGTCATGGTGACGGTCATAGTTTTTTAGATGTTCTTTATATCGAGATCTGACGATGAGACGAATTAACTTGAATATATATATAATATAGCTGTTGATGGCATGTTAATTGAACTGCTTTGATTGATTGTTAGAGTCATACAACAGATATATGACATTGTGATTGTTTCAACTTGGTCTTCTAATATACTTAAGACAGGATCTATTGCCATATTATATAACAAATTCTTTTCGTGTATTTGTTTGTAAATATTAAATAACAAATGCTTTATGTATTCATGCATATCACAAGATGTGATCTGCAGATTCGATTTACATAAAAGGGATGATGCAAATAATTATTTGTGCAAATATAATCTTACTTTTAAAACTATGTGTTTGTGAATATGGAATGATGAATGCCGTGTGGTTTTATGTATATCACAAGATATAATTTGCAGATTCTGCCTAGATAGAAAAGATGCTGCAAATAGTTATTTATGCAGGTATGCTTTTTTTCAAATCTATGTGTTTGTGAATATGAAATGACGAATGCTGTATGTATTCATGCATATCACAAGGTGTAATCTGCAGATTCGGTCTTGATAAAAGGTATTCTGCGAATAGTTATTTGTGCATGAGGTATTATTTGAAATTATTTATCATTATTTAAAATAAATTCTTTACTATTTATTTTTATTACTTGATATCTGAAAAAATTAACTTTTATTAATTATTGTTTGATTTTATTAATTAAAATTTGTTATTTTTTTTCAATATTTTTTCCAAAGAAAATAATTTGATGGGTATTTTATTAATGCACTTCAAAATGTATAAAGATGTTAAAATAAAAATACATTATTTTATTTTAAATATAAATATGTTTATTGTTATTTAACTTTTATTATTAAGTTCTTAGGAGTACATACATATAACTTATCATATTCGATGGTACATTGTTGAATATGTACGATATTTTCTATATTACAAATTAATTTCTTATGAATTTTAAAACGATGATAAAATATTAGAATCTTTTTTTTTTCACCATCGTTCTCCACTAAGCAAATGTTAATAATTACACCTTTATTTCCGCAATAAGTTTCAAATACTGGATCGTTAATTTTTAAGTTTTCTACATAATTTTTGTGGCATATCTACGATGATTATAAATCAATTTTTGATAACTTAAGCATGATCCAAAGAAGTTTAACTGCTGTTCGTTTTCGTTGAATAAGTAGTATTTACCTACACCAATTACGACTGCTTTATCAACCTTTATGCAGCTTTTAACTTAATGTTCGAAATTTTCTGAGAATTCTAAAACTCTGGATCCAACTGGAAAATATGTTGAAAATAGAGGTATTGATCTATAAAAAAAATAGCGATTTGCAATTTGAACAGCTATATCTGTTGGACTTTTTTTCATGTGTAATAATAAGCGATTCAGATTTTCAAAACAAAATGCATCGTGAAAATATAAGGGTCCTAGATTTTTTGCACTTTTTGCTATGTGTAATAACATATGAACATTGTATGTCATTTGATCTTTTCCATACAAATTTTCAAATTCTATGACAAATCTAATTAGTAATGCATTTGCAAGCCAAATATCCTCTTGGCTGATTGAATTCCGTAATAAGATTTCAATACCACAAACTAATTTTGATAAATTTTTTAAATATATCACAGGAAGAATTCCTTCTAAGCATAATATGCAATAATAAAGAAGCCAGTTACGCCACTCAAATGCTTTCCAGGTGCTACGAATAGATAGAGAACGTGGTGTTCTTGTAATACATTTCGGTGATTTTATAGAAAGAAGTCGTTTATTTATGACATCCAAATCAATCGGAGATCTAACATAGTATGGTTTTTTGTAAGAACTTAAGATAATTTACGTATACTGATTGATAACACCAAGATACACGCAATGCATACTATCTGGAGTCATTCCATCAGCTAAATCAAAATATTTTAAATTTATAAGCGCTGAGACACCTTTAACTCTACTAACTTCTTTTATTGTTATTTGACCTGTAACTTTATCTTCTTCGCGCGTAGAAAGCATGTCTTTAATTATATTGTTATGAGTTCGAAGAGGATAAAATGAGTGATTTACAGGATATTTTCGTAAACCATCAACGTTCTCAGTTGGATGGTTGCAAAATGTACAGCCAAAATGTCCATTAAATTGTTTCATATTTAGCATACTGCACCTGCATATTGAATCCACGCAGCATTTAAGAGGAATAAATTTTGAATTTATTATTTCATTGTTTTTTTTCAGTCGACTCCTTGTGACGATAAATCGTTAAGCTTGTTTATTAAAGGTGGTAAAAATAAATTCATTGTGGGCTTTTTTCATTCACCCACAGTCCTGCTAAAATAATGTTATCATCACGTATCCTTGGCGGTAGTTCATTTATTTTAAAAAGAACTGTCCATACACTAACAGGGCTTGAATCACTCGCTTCCCAGATAGCACAAAACGTTTGAGAAACGTTTCTACAACGTTTCATTTGAAACTATATAACGTTGATTTCCAAGTTTCTCATCGTTTCAGAAACGTTCAGGCAACGTATCTAAGGCAACAAAAGCGGACATTTTAACGTTGCAGAAACATTTCTGAAACGATGAGAAACTTGGAAATCAACGTTATATAGTTTCAAATGAAACGTTGTAGAAACGTTTCTCAAACATTTTGTGCTACCTGGGTTGGCATCCATCAGTATTGAAAATATATGAAAAATTAGTCGCTTGTATAAATCTCCATCGAAAACATCTTCAATATTATCATTGTATTCCTACTTTTGATTACTTCTGTAATTTAAGTGAGGTTGCAGAATAGGATTTTCTAATAATTGTTTTAATTGAGATTTTATATATAATGTTAAAAATATGGCATTTTTTTTGCATCCTTAATCACAAACTGACATGAAACACAAGTGATGATAGAAAGTAATTCTGAACGATTACCAAAATAATGTTTACATTCAGAACAATAAATATGATATGTAAAACAATCTTTTCTCTCGGGAAAAAATTTAGCATTTTATATTTACTTATTTGCAGAATATCTCTATCAAATAATTTACTAATCATATTCATTATATCAAATAATGCTCCCCAAGTAAGTGAATGTCGAACTCCTAACAACATGCACATTACAATTATTTCTCCGTTGCTCGTCTTTGTTTTTTTATGGACTCTAAAAATGTAAGTTACCTTAATGAAAGAGTCCATCTTTCTTTCAGCTTTTCTATTTTCATTGAACGTAATCTCTTCTTTATCTTCTTCACTGTCGGAGATTTGTTGACCAGGCAAGAAAGCATTAATCCAATCTCCTTCGCAATTCATATCGCATGTTATTTCCAAACTGGTTACAGACTCACTTGAATTACTTTAAACCTCATCAACTGGTTCAATTTCTTGAATTTGTGGGATATCACTTTCTTCAATAATAACATTTTTAGTATCATCAGAATGATTGCTACTGCGACTGCTACTGTCACTGTCATGTATCAACATCTGTAAAAATCATACAAAGGGTTTGAGTTATTCAAATTTTATTATTATGTTAATAAAATAGTGTAAATCAACTTTATCAGTAATTATGTCTAGTTATAACATTGTAAAATTTGTAGTACTTCCAGAAATTAAATATTTTTTAGTTTTTTACATTTATAAACCTATCTATATATTATATAATTAATATAATATTAAATTTACTTACATCATTTATGAGCATTTCCACTATTCTTTTTTTCTGCTTATATTTACTTGATCTTGGAATTGATTTTTTAAAATTAGGATTCTTCCAACTTTTGTATCCTCTTTTTCTTTTAGACATTGTATAAAATGTTTGTTGCAAGGTCCAATGCTGACCTAAACAACTTCCCCGCCAACGGCTAGAAGCGCACGTCCGGAGCTACGTTGCAGTTTCGGCGCGCAACTAGTTGCCAGGCCCCGTAAGGCCTAATAAGTGCAACAAGCGTCGACATTGTAACGTGGCTGAGGGGAAGTAAGCTGGCGACAGAGTAGGAGGTCCGGAACCTCTTCCGAGCGCTTTCGAACCACGCTGCTTTTTCACTCCGTGATCGGGCGACGAAGCCGGCGGACCATTAAGAATTCATCCAAGAATTTAGATTTTTGTAGAGTCAATTAGACAAAGAAAGAAATTCATCTTTTAGAATCAATTAAGAGAAAAGTAATTTATTTTCGGTTTAGTGAGAATTTCATTGGTTCAATTTAGCAAATATAGAATTGTTATTGATAAAAAAAAAAAAAAATAAATAATAAAATAAAGAAGGAATAAAAATAACGGAATCTTGGTTTCAATAAACTGGAGTATTTTGTTCAATCCACCCTTCAAAGTCAATAAACATTATTTGGAAAAGATCGGACCATTTGTGTCTCTCACATATCAAACGATCAAGGTAAGAAATTGAGATAAATTTTAATTGGGATCACATAATTAATGAGATCGAAAGGAGAGAGTAAGAGTGTTGATCGTGGAAGCAAGTCGTGCGAATGATTCATTCCTTACGCATTTGCTTAACAACTGTATAGCTGTTCGTGTACATCAGACTCATAAAAAAACAAATAATATATTTTTGAGTGAGAATTAGCCAAAATCTCCCATAACAAAATTGGAGGTCCCACCGAGATTCTTGTGCCGACACGATCTAAGTTTTATTCTCTCTTGTCCAAATCTTGATTTTTGCATGAATATCTAAAAATTAATATATTGAATTAGAATAAATTTCGAATAAAAACTAAATATTACGCGAGTGAATTTGGTCCATTAACAAGAATGAGATAAACGGTTAAAATCAGTGTCCGCGTCCCAAAAGAAAGTTTAAAAATTAAATTAATTGTGAAGTGAAATAATTGAACGCGGAGTGATTAAAAAAAAAAAGAAAATTCTTTAGAAGTAAAATCACGCAAGGTAATCGTAACAAAGGCAAGTGTCGAATTTCAAACTGCGCGCAGCATAGTCGAAAGCGTCGCTTGGGAGCTTGGCGTGGCGTCATCAGAGCCTTTGTGCAGGTCCAACGCGCGTGGGTAGTCAAGGGGGCGGCCATCTTGCGAGCTTCGGTTTTCCCAAATTCGAAATCAATCGTTGCTTTGTTCATGTTCGTTTGTTCAGCCTGTCGAGAAGAAAAACGTGTTAGGAAAGTATTCGAATCGAAAAGAAAGATTGTCGAGGATATAAATTTCAAAAGGAGAAATTTTCAAATCTCCAAAAATTTGCTGAAAATAAAATTATTTTAGCTAGAAAGATCCTAATTGTTAAAAATTTCGACAAAAATAATTTTACAATTTTCCAAAGGAAAAAGGGAACGAAAACTTTGCTTGTGAAAGGACCCCGAATGATAACGACTAAAATATTTATGATTTCAATATAAAAAAATACATCTAATGAACATATAAAAATTTATATAATACAGCTGACAACAAGTTGGTAAAGCTGCGTGATTTTAGAGGAAAGGGTCCGTTAGTTTTTATATATATGAAAAACAAAGAAACACATGCGAAAACAATATATGTGAATCATACACACCTCAATCTAGTCGACGAAGATAAACAAAAATCATTGGCATTTTCCCAGCCAGAGTCGAATCAGAGCGTCCTTATTACGCAGGTGTTCTGGTGCTGAAATTCGATTTTCACAGCAGAAGTGAAAGTTGACTGTTCAGGACCAGAAGTATTCATCCCATTCTATAAAAAGAAAATCAAAATTGGTATCAGAGACTATTAGGAAAGAAAGAGTGCGACTGACAACAAATTGGTAAAGTCACACTCATTGTTTGAAGTAGTGAAAAAAAGATAGAATATTAAAACGCACTTTGAAGTACTCGTGCGAGCCCCTTTTATTACACAACTGTACGCTAGACACTCAAGTTGAAATAATTAGATATGCATAGCACGTGAATATTTTGCAGTGAGTAATGTTAATTTGAAAAATTTGAATTTTTGAAAACAAAGTAAAAGTAGAGGCACGTACACTAAAAGAAACACTCATCCAGTTTATTCGGCTATGTAACATTGTCGATCACTGCGTAGAACCAAAGAGATTAGAAAGTTGACGTTGACCGTGGAAGTTTGAACCAGAAAATTTAGTTTGGCCCCGTGAACAACATTCATCGCACAATTTCCTTCGACTCTAGAAGAAACAAATAAGTTGTAAATACATTAAATAATCATTTTAGTACACAATTGTCTCACAATTATAAAGTAAAGTCAACGTTGCACGCTAAAGAGCAACACAATGTAACATTACACTTCCTCTATTGAAATCGTGAGAAGTTCGCAAATAACCGACTTCAAATACGATGAACTTGGTCAGCAGAGTAAATAGTTTCGTTCAAAACCTTTTCAATGCTCCCTCAACAACAAGAATTACGGATGCCAAATATTAACTGTAGCAGGTTAGTAACGAATCCATTTATTCACTTAACATTTCTCATCTTTGCTTATTATTATGATTGATATAATCTATTACTAACGTAATCTAAAATAATTGTGCATGGAAGTTGTATTTAATTCAAATATCAAATTATCATTGATTTACTAATATTTGTAATATTTCATATTTTTATACATGTATTTACGTAAAAATTGTCGATATTTTTTAGATACGGAAGAAGAGTTAAATGAATTTATAAGTCAAGTTAGACCTCGTGTGCCAAAACTAAATCAGTCAGCTTTAGATGCTCCAGTGGGTAATAAGGACATTAATGAGAAGGATAAATCGAAGAAATCCAGAAAGATAAAACTCAATGCTATCATTTATATAAATACATGTATACATATATATACATTTCTTATTATTTATAGAAAGCAAGAAAGAAATTTAAAAAATCTGAAGAAGATGCAGCAGCTGAAATAATAAGTCAGTACCAACAATCGCTAGAGGACAACCATGAGGATGGGCTTGGACTGGAGCTAACCGATCAAGACATTCCAAAGAAAACGAATGGCACAGATTTCAGACTGCTACTTCTAAAATATAGTACACTGTTTAACATTACGTAATTTCATATTATTTATTTTTTATCAATATAAATATTTTTCGTACATTTTCATTCTTTTTATTACATATAAATAATGCCCTTCTACCACGAATAAATAATTGCTCGAAAGGGAATAACACATAAATATTTCATTGTAAAAAATGTTATGATTATATTCAATAACAATTAAGATATTTAAAAAATATTAAATAATTTTTCTCGTAAATAAATATATAAAAATAAAAATAAAAAACTTTATAAATAAACCAAAATAATGAAAAATAATGTCAAATAATGACAAATAATGACAAATAATGATAAATAATGACAAATAATTACAAATAATTACACGGATCGCTATCAATTACTGAAAAAAGTATAAAATAATTCTCAATCATAATTAATAATATTTGATAAATTTGAAAAAAAACAAATTTATTTAAAAAATTTTAAATAATGACAAATAATAGCTAATAATGGCAAATAATAGCAAATAATTTTAAATAAAAATGTCTCAATTCGGACTAGCAGTATTTAATATTATTTGCTATTATTTACCCTTACAGTTTTTTTTCAATTTTATTATTCATTATTGCTTGCTGTTTATTAATATGTACTATTATTTTTCATGATTTGAAATTATTTGAGATAATTTATTAGTATTTTTTTCACTTCCACCAGGGAACCTATTATGGTCAGATGAATTCTACAACAATAGTTTATACCCTTGTGTAGGGTTTTGCATTGTAGTAAAATAATGAAAACTAGCGCGCCACGCTCGCGCTTCGCGTTTTGCGTGTAAGGCACGACGGCTGACGCTCGCGCTTCGCGTTCGCCCGGACCCCCCGACGCTCACGCATCGCCCTCGCTGAATTGCCAGACGGTCGTGAAGCGCGATCATCTGGCAATTACTTACTATTTGTATTTAAGTTCGTAAAACATTTGATCATTGTGTTACCGAGTTCCTTCTGTGACAGGCTCGCATGCTTAAAAAAAAATAACCCTACTAACCACATTACCATTTTTGGCTTATGCTGCAGTTGGTTCTAGTACCGAGTCGCGTAACCCAATAACCCAAATAAAGATAATGGGTGAGTCAACTGAAAAACCCAAATGAAAATAACATTCATTTGGGTTTTTCAGTTGACTCGCCCATCATCTTTACGTGGGTTATTGGGTTACGTGATTAGGGTAAAGTATGGTTAAGGTAAACTGGTTAATTTTAATTTCAATTTATTTGTAGAAGAAGAAATTAGAATGAATAAAGCGACTGATTTGTGGATTTGTATACTAAATAATAATACAAAAAAAAACAGCGTAGCACCGTATGATTTACTCATGTATTTTTATGTATTTTATGGATTTTCATGTAAATTACTCTCGATAAATAGTCCGGATTATAAATGTATATGATGTTTCGAACATTTACAAGAATACAAAGATGTAATTTAAATTGATAAATGCTTTAATTTTAATGAAAAATATTTCTGGTCTTGAATGTGTCGTGCTGGATGGTTATAGCGTGGAATTTTTAGTTCTTCTTGAGTTTCATCCAAGAGTGGGAACAAACCAGAGCCGCCGAAGCTTGCCTTAAGGCTCTAGGCCTATACGGTACTCGAGCTACACTCTTGCTCTACGCTCTTGCTTGATTCATTGATGTATAACGTACATTTTTTAGTTCTTTTTGCCCTATTTAATTTATTTATTTTGGAATATATATATAAACTCATAATTTCAACATGCATTCTTTTATCTCAACGAGATTTATGATAAATATTATTAAAAACCATTATTATTTCGCAAAAGTAAAAAAATTTTTATAAAATAATTATCTTTTTATACAATTTTAATTCAAATTATATTAGATGGAAATTCCATCCCGTTCCTAAAGTCATGAGTTTGCACAAAGATAGATTTAATACCAAACGGCAACTATGTTCTGAATTTGCGTAATTTGAACATAAAATGTATTAAGTAGTTTTATTATCATTTAAACAAAAAGCCGAACAGCTGTTCGTTAGCTAAAGCTCAGTCGAAGCGAGCTCGACCACTGCGCATACATTGTGCGCATCAATCTGGCGACCGGCTGGCAACATATGGCCACGCGCCGTCTGCCGTGTGTGTTTTGACATTTTGAAGCAGCCTCCCGGCCTCCGCTAACCGAAATGTTTTGCTCGATTCAATTTTTCGACGATATTATCAGTGAGTGCGTAGTGAAAAACGTCAACAACGACGCGATGCAGCACTGTTATAAGTAGTGAAAATTAGAAGTGCTGCTATAGCGTCTGTATGTGTTTTCAAGCAGCCTCCGCTCACCGCGATCCCGCTCGCGGATCGGCTGCTCGCGGTTCTTGCTGTATATAAGACACAGTGCAAAACGTATTCAAAAGTGATGCACTTGGAATAGCAGCGACGATGCCATGGATCAGTGTCAGTCCACTGAGGAATGCTGCTGCAATGTCAAGATACGTAACTCCAGCAAGAAACTTGAGTTTTTTGCTTAGAGGTTATGTTTTGTTTTTGTGACTACTCCTGCCGCTGCTCCTGCTAATTCTACTGCTGTGCTGATATATTTTTCTTCTTAGATGCTGTCTAGGTGATGATTCACCATCATACAGATCCACAAAAAGTATTGTTTTGTTCTTGTGTTTATCATGTTTAAAACGGATATTTATTGTGGTATGTGCAGTGAAATTAGTGACTATGTAATTGTGTGATCTGTTTTTAGAGTTGAATCAGTGTTGTAATTCTGATGTCTCCTACTGATGGCTCTGCGGCATAACGGACAGACATAATTTATCGTTGCCAATTCAATCATGCAAGCACTACCCTGGCGCTGATTCGCACTGTCTGGGCAGTGTAGCTTGGCGTTTCTGGCTACTTCAAATACCTCAAGGTGTCTCTGGAGCTGATTCACACTACCTAAGTAGTGCAGGCTGGCGTTGCTGACTTCTGCAACCATATCAAGATGACCCTGGAGCCCGAAGGCAATCCTTGAGCTATATTCGAACTTTCTGGCTATCCTGGAGGCGTTTCTAGTTGCCTCAACCACCTGGAAATGATCATGGAGCTGTACTTTCGCTTTTGGACAGTCCTGCTTGGTGTTGCTGGCTGCTTGAACCACGTCGAGATAATCTTAAAGCTGGATTCATGCTTGTTGGGAGTAATGATTGATGTTCTTGAATACTTTTAACCACTTTAATATGGCTCTCGAGATGGATTTGTACTATTGAACATGGTAACATTCAAAATATTACAATGACTTGTGTTGTATGTTTAATTGATATCATATCTTTTATAAGTTTTAATTTGAAATGCGTTGTGCATGTTATAAGTTTTTTAAATAGATATTTTTTATTGCTTACGGGTACCTTAACAGTGATTATTAATATATTGCTAGTTTTCTGTTTGTAAATATAAAATATGTGACTGAAAAATGTTTTTTGACGGTGTTCATACATATGAAAGCTGTCTTATTTAAAATTCTCATTCTAAAAGATCAGTGGTCTCAATCTATCAATAATTGTTTGTGAGAAAAGTTTGTAATATATTTTCCTGTATGTCTAGGTGTACGAGCAATGCTGCATTCATTGACATCGTAGTCTACTGCATGCACCAGAGTATAAGTAAAGATATTAGTGTCGTTGGTATCTGAGCTATCGCAATCTTGGAGTTGGAAGAAAGCTTTATCAAGACTCCAGCAGTACTGCTCTATTGATGGATGAGTGTTTTTATCAGGTGAGATCAGTGAGTTGCATAATTATTTGTGAGTATGAGTTTTTAATATTTTTTTTTGTTTTCTAGTATTTAAATAATACTACAACTGTTGATGTCATGGTCTGCTGGATGGAGAGCCGTAGGATCAAGGGCATTGGCTATATACTTGATCATCGATAACTCTGGATCTTCGTTAGTGTATAGCTTTAAGGTACAATATGTTCTATATGATTTAAATATATTTCATGTAATTGATGTAATTTTTATTTTTGCAGATGAAGTGCTTATAAGATTCAGGTTATACGTATATAAAATCATGCATTAAGTGCATAAATGTTTTTACTTGAAATATTATTTACACAGAGGTTTTTTTTGGTTTTAATTTTATTCTTTTTTTTTTAGGTAAAGAAGATGAAATATAGTGGCGAGCAGTTGCAGTAAAGAATAATATTTTCAACTTATATTAAGAATAATATTAAATTAACCTGCAATACTAAATCAACAAACTCGATGAATGTCGCTAAAAACGGCAAATCAAGCACATACATAAAAAAAATAATAATATTTTTAATTAATAATATTTTCTCAGCAACGCCATTTAGCTGAAGTAACGAGATAAGAAATGTCGCTGAAAGCGATATACTGGGTAAATAAGGCATGTGGCCGTAAGCGGCATTAACCTTATACATAAAAACGAGTTACGTTAAGATTAAAGAACGTGACGTTTTTGTAGTACCCGGAGCAGTAAAAAGGTCGTCAATGTAACAATAATAAAAAAACTTTGAATGTTCTTAGAATATTCGATTTTTTGGGAAATTAATTTACGTCATTGAGGAAATGTAGCGAGATTTTAACATGTAGCTGAAAATTATATACTGAGTAAATCATAGATTTAATGAAAAGCGGGATTCAGACCCAACAACGCAAATACTAAATTAATCAATTGAACGTTAGTGGTTAATATAATTATATTTTGGGCTCAAATCAGTAACATGTGCGAAGACAAACGTGAGGAGGAAGTCAATTGGGCATGTCGCCGTAAGCGTCCATCTAACGATATACATTAACATCAGGTACCTTAATTTTCGCGCTTCTGACATTAACTAAGTTAACAACAGATAAAGTAATGCAATAATATTATAAATTGACAACACACACTTATCAACGTTCTGTAGTTGATGTAGCAACGTTAGGAATGTCGCTGTAATCAGTAGATTAGGTTAATAAGGCATGTCGCCGTAAAGGACCTTTTAATCATATACATTAAGATCAGATATTGTGACGATCGAGATTTTATCATTTTTAGTTTAACAATTTGGAAACTAATCTATAAAAAAAAATACTAGAAAACTCCGAATCATCTTAAATTATATGTAACAATTAAAAAATAGTGCAAAATTTACTTATAAAAATTTATGTGAGCAAGCTTTAAAACAGTAAACTTAATCAACACAAATAAAGTACTGCAATTATATTCTAAATAAACGACATCTACTTATTAACGCAGTGTAGTATATGTAGCAAGGATATGAATGACGCCAAAAGCAGTGTAGAAGGTAAATAGAGCGTGTCGCCGTAAGCGGCCTTCTGACAATATAAATTAAGATCAGATACCGTAACTTTCGAGATTCTGGCATTAACTAAGTTAACAACAGATTAAGTAATGCAATAATATTATGAATAAACGACATCTACTTATCACCGTTCTGTAGTTGATGTAGCAACGTTAGGAATGTCGCTTGTAATCAGTGGACTAGGTAAATAAGGCATGTCGCTGTTAACGGCCTTTTAAGCACATACATTAAGATCAGATACCGTGACGATCAAGATTTTATCATTTTTATTTTTATAATTTGGAATCTAATTCTATTAAAAAACAATACTAGAAAACTTCGAATTATCTTAAATTATATTTAACAATAAAAATACTGCAAAATTTTGTTATAACAATTTATGTGAGCAAGCTTTAAAACAGTAAACTTAATCAACACAAATAAAGTACTGCAATTATATTATGAATAAACGGCATATACTTATCAACGCCGTGTAGTATATGTAGCAAGGTTGGGAATGTCGCTTAGAGTAGTGTAGAAGCTAAATAGGGCATGCCGCCGTAAGTGGCCATCTAACCACATCTTGGCGTTAATGGTACAAAGATGGAAATGTCGCTAAAAGCTATGTAAAAGTAAATAGGGCATCTAAAATTATTTGTATCAATAAAAAAAATGCAAATTTTACACATTGAAATATATATAAACAACCCTTAAAAATTGGTTACTAAGTTCACAACGGATAAAGTAGTACATCAATATTATTAATTGAAGACAAACACTAACGAATATCTTGGCGTTAATGGTGCAACGATGTGAATGTCGCTAAATGTTATGGAAAAGTAAATAGGGCATGTCGCTGTAACCTGCCTTCTGACCATATACATGAAGATCAGATACCATAACTGTCGAGATTTTGGCATTAACTAAGTTTACAACAGATAAAGTAATGCAATAATATTATAAATTGACGGCACCTGCTTATCAACGTTCTGTAGTTGATGTTGCAACGTTAGGAATGTCGCTTGTAATCAGTGGACTAGGTAAATAAGGCATGTCGCTGTAAACGGTCTTTTAAGCATATACATTAAGATCAGATACCGTGACGATCAAGATTTTATCATTTTTATTTTAATAATTTGGAAACTAATTCTATTAAAAAACAATACTAAAAAACTTCGAATCATCTTCAACATGATTCGACATTTTTAAGATAGGCTACAAGTACCGACTCTTTCTTTGGGTAATTTTTTACTAGCGATAATTAATTTTTTTCGCTGGCCAAAGCGCAACGGAGCAATTTGGAGTTGTATTATAATATTATCATACCGACTGTTTTATCTGTAGATGTTTCCATTGAACTAGATTCATCAGTGGTATGGGTCAACTGGTTAATTACATCATTTATTTCTGTAACAAAATAAACAGAAAGATAATTAAAAGGAATAAATGTAATTAAAATAAATACAAAATAGAAGCGATTTTGATATCGCGGGAAACCATTTTTAAATTTGGAATATTCATGTTTTAGCATTTGACAACGTTGTGTAAACCAACTGTAAACAAAAGCCATTTTTACATACATTTTAACTTGCTGAATTCGATTATGAAACCAGATTTACGCGACCACCCTCCATTTCTTTTGTATTGTTGAAAACTACCTTTAAATCGGAAAATCGGAAAATTCAAAAAATTCGTTTCGCGGGTTTTACCACGTCACAATACCTATACGTATATAATTATAAAAATAAGCCGATTAACAATATCATAAGAGATTTTAATCGAACTTACGTATGCTTGTATCGAAATCCTCATCTTCTCGAAGGATTTTCTTGTCCAATATTAAAGCCTTTGTGAGCATTTCAGAAACTTGCGTGACTGCTGTACTGACTTGAAGAATTCTATAGTAAGCTTTATGGATACCAAGATCATGACCTAAAAACCTAGCCAGTTCTTGGGTTTGTTTTTCTGTGAGGTTTTGGGCACATGTTGTTGCGATGTATTTGCGAATAAGTGTTCCCCTTAAATTATCTGAGACTTTAGCTTCACACTCTTTTGAGTATCGCCTCATGTACTCACATACGTTTGTAACTGAGACGTCCAGCGTCAGTTCCAGGAAGTCCAAAAAGATACGGGTTTTTATCAGGCACTCCTGCATCTTCTTTGTGATCTATTATCATCTGCATAGCTGCCTCATTAGCATCATCTATCAGCAAAGATACGCTTCTATCTTTTTTACCTCTGATAATGATATGCTTATAGGAATTAGCGAGTATCTTTGCTGCATCAGACAGCTGTGCGTACAAATCTGGCTGCTCCTTTTTAAGACTAACTCTTTTGTAGAAGTTTTGTGTCAGTAGATTTGCTATTTCGCCAATTCTTTTACGATTAAAGATTAATAAACATAATATTGTACATTCTAGTAGTACTGTCCAATCTTCAACGCTAAAACTATGCAGCAATCTCTTATACGCTTCATCTCTTTTGTTACATACATATAAATAGAATTTGTTGATGTCCTCAATAGAGGGAAGTGATACGACTTTCTGTCGAGCCTGTTCAAGCTGACTAGCGTATCTTGTTTTAGCAACATGAGAGAGGTATCGACTCTCGTAAAAAATTTGGAAATTTTTGCAATGTTTCTTATACTTTTTATACTTCTTTTTATTTTCTTGCATTACGCATTCGTCGAGCCAAACTTTCATAACTTCTTTTATCATCTGTCCCATATGAGTAGAATTTGTTGGATGCAAATAGTTTGTATTATCCTCATTTGATTCCGAAATATGATAAACTGCTTTGCAAAATTGTTCAAAATTCAACGGTCTTAATATTTTGTAGAATTCATCAATCTTCGGATTTTGAGGTTTCATATATTCCACTATTCGACCCAACAGTCGAAGCTTAGCTTTGGTCATATCAAGAGATCGGTCTAATGTAGCACGATGCTTCAATGTTAAGTCATTGGCGTATAAAGTTATCAATAAGTCATGCTTTATAATTTCGGATACAGTATCATTACTTTTTAATCTTGAGTAACATTTTATAGTGTGTGGACTCGCCCGATCATTGTTCCGCATATCCATTACTGGACTCAAAGCATTTATATTTATGTACCCTTTTACTCTCGAAATGTTTCCACATTTTTTCAAGTGATCAGCGAGACGTTTACGGACGTAAATACCATTGCAGTTAATACAAGTTTTGTAGTCGCACGCTTTCTTTTCTTTGCCAACTTGTGGGCGTCTCGATACTTCATAGTTCTGCTGACCTTCCGTGTCGTGTCTATACCTTCCTAATTTTAAAAGTTAGGGCAAGATTGCTCCTCGAGTAGGCAAAGGCTTCCGCAACTTCTGATTCATCACGATGCTTAAGGAACAGATGAGGAGGTAACTTAACAAAGGGTTTGGCATCCACATCACAAAAAGGACAATAGTATCTCTTAGTACCCACATTATTAGCGACGATTACTTTTCCACTATTTTTTATTAAGAGTCCTTTCTTTTTTAAATTTGTAATAGCAGATAAATTCCATTTTTCTTGAACATCTGTAAAGTAACAAATACTTTAATTATTTGCACAAAGATCAAATTAAATAGCAATAAATAGAGCTATGCAAAATTAAAATTAAAGGAGAAAGATGAACAGGTATGAGAGAGAGAGAGAGAGAGAGAGAGAACGTACCTTCTTTATCTACTTTTTCGGACTGAGTTTGGCTCTTCTCAGGATTCACTTCTTCAATAACATTTTGTGCTTTTTTCTTTGTTCCTCTTAATTGTCTTTCATTTTCTTTTTCTGCAATACTAACCAATGGGGCAGTAATTTCATAGTCAGGATCTAAGTAAATGAAAGGACTTTTACGAGCATAGTATATTATGCACCTAGGGACTAAAGTACGATGTTATTTGCCTCCATGAAAGACATACAAGTAGGTTTGGACAGCTTACTTTATTCCCGCATGCAATATAGATTTTTTTTAATAAACCACCATAAACTTCGTACTCGATCACCACCGAGGTGGAATGAAAGAGCTACATATGTGTGTTCTAACCTCACTCTAGTTTTCAGCGCCGCGGTTTAATACTTTGTTTCCTAAGTACTAACTTTATGCTGGGATGTGTTAAAAAGAAATAAAATTGAAAGTCATAACGATCAATAAAAGAAAAAGGGGAAAAGGAGAAAGAAAATTTAGATAGTATATGATATGTTTCTGTCTAGTGTGTTGTGCATAGGAAAAACAATACTAGTTTTCGGTGCTAGTCTGCCCGAGTTTGTTATTGTACGAGTATAATTTTAACAAAATAAAAATCACGAAATTGCAATAGTAGCGTACACAGCTCACTTTTTTTTCTGAGCGTAATATATGATTTATTGGCATACCCACTGTAAAGGTTGTACTCAATGGCCGCCAAGAAAAAAGAGCTACATATTTATTTTCCAACCTCACTTTAGTTCCCAGCGACCTTAAGTGTTTGTGCCCAAGCCGAAGGCGAGATCACATGCGTGTGATACTCGAAACTGGAGTAGGGGTAGGAATTTAACGCAATAGTTTTTTCTTGATACGCAGTTTTAAGATTAATTAAAAAATTTGAAACTCTTAAACACCATGAAGGTTTTTTTCCGTAATTTTAATACTTCATTCAATCACATACATATTAAGTTATAAATACCTATTCTCTAAAATACTTTAAATTTGTTAATATTAGTGGCTATACAGGGGAGATTTGCACAGTATGGATAATTCCTAGCATAGATAATTTCATGTATCCAGCTTCCAAAGGAGATACTTTAGGTCAGTTTTTTCGTACATATTTGTAGTCTAATGAACATACTTCGGTACAATTATTATAAATTAATCACAGCAAAAATGATAAAAAGAAAAGATAATTTGGATTTTAAAAGTGTGAAAATTTATTCTACGAGGATTGAAAATTGCACTTTTTATATTGATGTCACGAATTAACTATTGCACGAAAAATCAAATCGAGACCACGCCTAATCAAAGAGGTCTATTTTAGTGACGAATCTACTTAAAAATTTTTTATTTTTGTTGAGGGTAAGTAAACAGTTACAGCTGAAATAGCTAAAATTATCCATACTGGGCGCATGTTTTCGAGATCTCGTAAATTGCACTTTTTACGTTAGCGCGGATAACCTTTTTCAGTAGCGACTTTGACTGGCGCCCGTCTATTTCCTTGTGGAAAATTTGCTAGAGAATACGTAGAAATTTCGAATTTAGATAACCATTGCGTCATTTAAAAGTTATGCCAAAAATATCTAAGGATATCCGTACTGGGCACATCTCCCTTAAGTGCTACTATCCAGATGGTAGTACGGAAAGTAAGCATTCAGAAAGTATTTATAACTGAATATGTATATAATTAATCAATGTAAATTACGTAAAAAACTTTCATGGTGCTAAAGAATTTTAAATTTTTTAATAAATCTAAAAATTACGTGATAAAACGTTCTAAACAAATACATCACAAATTGCATGTAAAAATTACACAGACGAATGTGTACTTTTAATACGTCACAAAATTACGTCAATAATATTTAGCAAACGAGTACTTACAAGGAGAGACTACATCCTTTAGGTTATGAATTTAGCTCAAACGATGAGAAATTATTTTCTTTCCCAAAAAGCAGAGGTAGTATTTTAGGATTATTAGCACATTCTTTTCTTGTTAATCGAGACATGATCTATCAATATGCGTTTGAAGTAAATCAATATTTACTATAAGTGGTATATACAGATATACTGTATATGCATATTAATAAACAATTTCTCGATAACCAAAGCTTACGGGGACCTTGAAATACGTCTTCTGTTGTTTGGGTCGAGGACTCTTTTCCCATAGTTTAAGTCCAAGGGGTGTGGACTCTCTCCGTTAGTACTTAAAAAAATAAATACAAGTATCGTTAGTATATAAAAAATGTTAGTATATACAAAAATAAGACAGATCAAAAGTCTATTTGTAACAATTACCAGGCGGAAAGAAAGAGAGAGAAAAAGAGATATTAGAAATTGTACCATTTGTCATGTCCGTGGCATTATTCTCATCTTCCCCTTTTTGATCATCGTATTCTGATTGACCTTGGCTTGATATACTTTTATCATCCTCATCTTCTGAGTTAGTATCTTCATAGGCACTTTCTAAAAACATGTGTAAATAATTTATTAGTATTTATAGTTCTATATTGTACTCGAAATGTAACCAAAGCCTTAGTAACACGGTCTCGCTTAGGAATTCGTTCTTCAAATGGTACAGAGAAACAGCAACCCATACTTGCATGCAAGAAAGAAAGTTTCAAGAAAGCATTTCGACCTCTGAAAGGAGAGGGCATCGAAAGAATTGAAAAGCGGCCAGATGGTTTCTCCTCCAGGACTTTCATAAAAACCGTGTTTATACGCAAGAATCGCAAGTATTCGAAGCACTATCGCTTTCTTTCACTTTCTTTATCTCTCTACACCTTGCACTGTCAGCTGACAGTAGCTCGTTGATATGATACAAGCAGAGCTGTGCCTGAAAGCGCGCGGCTAATGTTTTCTAAAATAGTTAAGGGAAATTTTGATTTTGTGGGTAGTGTGCGTTTTTAGAATGTTAATTGTGTATTTGTAGTTGTGCGATAGTTCTCATTTATCTTCTACTCGGTTTTAGGTGGCTCTAGTAAGTTTTGAAAAAACTTAAATAGTCTTTGGCACTTTCTCTCACAACTGGCACTCACAACTGCTGCTCACAACAACACACTGGCACTCACAACTGCTCTTTGAATCTCAATTTTTTAATATCTAAAACGAAAAATTGGGGTCGCTGACTAAATTACTGCAAAAACCAGCTGAATGGGGTTCAAAGACCAACTTTTACTGATCGAGTCAACTGAACAAGTGCATGGAAAAAAATGGCTTGAAACTAAATAGATATTATTCACCAATGTGAAAAACCAA
>JAZHPH010000850.1:0-19609 GCA_037356405.1 Nasonia oneida | reverse complement strand
ATGGTTTTTTGTCGTGGTCGGATTAAAATGAAACACCCTGTATATATATATGTTCCTATATTATATAGATGCATGTGTAAATTTATGTCAATAACCCCTCCGCGCCCCTCCGCGCCCCTCCACATCCCCTCCGCAAGCCCCTCTGCATCCCCTCCGTTGGCCCCTCTTATATCAATTTTATTAATATTAAAATGATTATTATAAAACTTAGTCGAAAAGATTTCAAAAGTTCCATCTTTTTAATAATGGTATAATGATGTGTTATAATCAAATTAAGAAGATCGACAAAATTTCCTTTATTGGAAAAATGGTATAACGATGGGTTAAAGTTTAAATTGAGAAGATAATAACGACAGATTTCCACACCACCCAAGAGGTACTGTCAGAAGCACATTATAATATGGATATACGATGTGTTTCAGACGCGTTGACTTTTTTTTGTTTTCTTAAATTATTATTTAAAAAATTCGCCAATTATTTTACGTAATTATATGACATGATATAATTATATAAAATAAAGGCTACTATGAACAATAGTTTCATTTAGTAAATAAAGCAGTAAGGTGCTTGTTTCAAACTTTTGAAAAAACTTTAATTGAGAAAGGTTTTAAAAATTCGTCAGTCAATCGTTGTATTTATATTTTAGATAGAGATGGTATACAATAGAATATTTATGCTGTACTTTATGTTGATGATTTAGTTATAGTAACTGCTAGTGGTACTACAATTAACAATATTAAAAATTATTTAATGAATCAATTTAGTATGACAGATCTGAAAGAAATAAAAATATTCCTTGGAATTAAAGTAGAAAGAAATAATAATAAATCAACTTTGGATCAAAGTTCATATTTAAAAAAAGTTTTAAGTAAATTTAATATGAGTGATTGTAATTCGGTAAATACACCTTTACGAACTAAACTTGATTATGAAGCTCTTAATTCTGATGAACAGTATGATGCTCCTTGTCAAAATTTAATTGGTTGTCTGATTTACATAATGATTTGTACCCGACCAGACTTGAGTACAGCAGTAAATGTTGTGAGTAGATATTATATTAAAAATAATAAAGAACTATAGCAAAATTTGAAAAGAGTATTAAGATATTTAAAAAGTTCAATTGATTTAAAGTTAACTGATAAAAGAGTTGAATTTAGAGATGTTTTGTCTGGTTATGTTGATGCAGAATGGAGAGGTTCAGTTGGAACAGATAGAAAAAGTACAACTGGTTATTTGTTTAAATTGTATGAACAATGCACAATATGTTAAAATACTAAGAAACAAGCACCTGTTGCAGCTTCTTCTTTCTTTCAAGCTCTTCACTCAGAGAAATATCCCATAGCGGAAAAAAGAATCCGTCGATTCAAAAAGAAAATAATCTAGATTATACTGTCAAAAGACAGTCTTTTTTAACCAAAAGGATAATTATTTTCGTACAAGATCTGTTTGCATTAAAAGGATTCCTCTACTGACAAATGAATAAAATTGAGCAATACAAATTCTATTTTTCTGAAGAGGAATAATTTTGTCTTAAGCGAAGAAAAAAATTTAATTTGAAAATGTCTATACATAATAATCACACAACAAAATTATTCTTTTTGAAGAGAAACGAACATTTTTTTCAGCTTAAATTATTATTGTTTAACTGTATGCTTTAACAAAAATGTTTCTTTTTGAGTCGAATGGATCGTTTTTATGACAAGGGGATATGGGGTTTCACAATTTTAAACTTCTAAACCTACAACAAAATAATTCTTTTTGAGCAAAATAAATCAATATTTGAGTCAAGAAGTTTCCTTTTAGTTAAAGATGAATTTCTTTCTGAATCAAATGGATTTTGGAAAAAAGAAAATCCTTTTGCCCCAAAAATATCATTTTTCTGAGTGTTGTAATTTTGAGACACGCACCAGACCAAGTTTTTTATATGTGTTTGGACATATAATATGTAAAAAACATGAGTACACACAGAGAAATAGTTCTTTTAAATCAAAATTTCTATATAAGTATTTTCAAAATTTAAAAAATTTTCAATATTTTCACAATTTTCGAAATTCTCAAAATTTTTGAAATTTTCACAATTTTTGAAATTTTTAAATTTTTGAAATTTTCACAATTTTTGAAATATTGAAAATTTTTGAAATTTTCGATATTTTCAAAATTGTTCAATATACTATATTGTTTTACTTTGAAAGGTCCTCGAATTTCCCATTCCTTTCATATGCATGATAAGTGGCCTATTCGTGCACTTATCATAAAAAGTACGGTGTGCAACAAGGGGGTAGTGGCTTTTTCGGACTCGGGTGATGTTTTGAGAAAATATCAAAAAACATCACCCTGGCTAGAAAAAGCCATTTGTCCCCCCTAGTTGCACAATATAGTATTCTTTTTAATTTCTGTATCCTATGGGATATTAATTTTTCCCCATTAGCTTTCTATATCGTATAGAAATACCCATTATTATGTAAAAAGTTTGAAGCAAAATGATTCTAGTTAAAGTAAATAGAATCCATTTAAATGATGAGGAATATCGTGATTCCAAAACGATTTTTCCTTTTGGCAGCATATTCAAGATTATTTCGTTTTGGTTCATATAATATTTTTAAATTCATAATATTTTTCCTTTTGATTAAAACAGACTGCCTTTTGACAGTATAGTCAAGATTATTTTCTTTTTGAATCAATAGGATTCTTTTTTCCGCAATAGTTTATTTCTTAGAGTGTATATTTTTTAAGTTTTAACACAAATAATTTGTATCTTTGATTTGACAGAAAATCTCTTTTGTACGATAATGTACGTGTGAGTGTGCTTGTGTGCGCGCGCGTGTTTGTTGGTCTACATTAATTTAAAAAGTATTTAAGAACACAATTTTTTGCTAAGTATTTGCTGGTCTCTTCAGTATCCATTTATATAGTACAATGGTAATCCGCAGAGTAAAGAAAGGAGGCAAAGTTTTTAGCAAACACAGCAAAGTTCCGTTCGTATTTTCTTTCAGGTATAATGCAATACGTTATGGTTCTTAAGAATGGTTCGGTCAATAAAGCATTGATTAAACAAATTTAAATGCGTATGCATATTATAATATTCAATGAGTTACACTTCTTTTACAAGAACACATTAAATTTATGTAATAAAGAAATAAATACGCTCACGGAAATGCCTTTTTGAACCAAAAGAAAATAATCTTGAATATGCTGCCAAAAGGAAAAATCGTTTTTCAATCACGATATTCCTCATCATTTACACGAATTCTGTTTACTTTAACTCGAATCATTTTGCTTCAAACTTTTTACATAAAAATAGGTATTTCTATAGGATCTAAAACCTAATGGGAAAAATATATATCCCATAGGTCCCATAGGTCCCAAAAGAAAATCCTTTCGGCAGAAATTTTGATTCAAAAGGATCATTTCTCTCAGTGTAGGTATAGCCGCATAAGTGCTGTCATCCGGATAGTACACTCAGAGAAATCCTATTGTGGAAAAAAAATCCTTTCGATTCTAGAGAAAAATAATCTTGATTATACTCTTAAAAGGCAGTTTATTTTAACCAAAAAAAAATTGAGCATCACACCTACTATTATTCTGAAAAAGAATAATTTTGTCTCAAGAAGACAACAAAATTAATTTAAAAAATGTCAATAAATGATTCCATGATTATTCTTATTGAAGAAAAAAGATAATCTTTTCATTACAAGTTTGTATTAATTAAATTATTACCATCCTAGTGAAAATAAAAAATGTAATAAAGTGTAATAAAATATAAGAAAATGTAACAAATCGTACCATTTTATACGTTTTTGTTGGATTTCGGACCTTTTTTACGTTTTATTACAGTTTGCTACATTTTATTACATTTTGTTACGTTTTATTACAATTTATTACAAATCCATTGATTAAGGATTTCACGAGGGTCTCTTCTTTGAAATGACAAATGTAACAATACGTAAAAAAGTATAACAAAATGTAAAAAATTGTCTGTAAGCGTAATATTATATAAGAAAATGGCGACTTTTTTATTTTCTTACTTTTGCTTACATTCTTTTACTTTTTCTTACAATTTCTTATGCATTGTTACATTTTATTACAAAATTAATAATTAAAGAAATATATTGACTATATTAGGCGGTAAGATAACATATGTAATAAAATGTAATAAAATGTAAAAAAAAGTTAACAAATCTGAAAATGTTAGAAAGTGTACAAAAAGTTATGAGAAAAAAGGTCCGAAATCCAACAAAAAGGTACTATTTGTTACATTTTCTTACATTTTTTTACGCTTTATTACAATTTATTACAATTCATAATATTTTTTTTCCACTAGGGTACTTTAAGAAATCCTCAAGAGAATATATACTATGCGATTAAACTAAATTGTCTCTTAAAATGTTTAAATACTTATAAGAGACTAACAATTTTTCATTTTCTGATTCGACGTGAAAGATATGCAATCAAACGCTGTTTGTATTCACCGTTACTGTCATTTCAGAATACCGTTTATTTTGGTCAATAGCTGCATTATAAACAAAGGCTTAACTTTGCTTACCCCCCGGTCATACTGATTTGTAATAATCTTCTGTAAAATTCGTTCAATCTACGATAATGAAAAGCCGCGCATACGCATAGGCTTGGTAGTGAATTTATTGTCCGAGCTCCACTGGACATAGACGCCTTGCTTTGTTAAGATGTAACTTTGGGTCATCAAGTGTCGCGGTAGCGCCACGAAGGCCAGTTTGAGAATCAGACGAAGCCGCGGCTCCCGTGAGACTATTTACTTCTATGTTGGTGTTGGGATTTTTCATGATACAGAAAAAAATGCTTATCGTTGCTGTTCGTGAGTTTTTTCAGGTTATCAGTCGTATGTTTTCTAATAGCTAAACTATGGTTTTCAACAAAAATATTTGTTAAAAAGCCATTTCATTTCATAATAAACGAGTTTATATATCACGAATGCTCAAAACAGTATCTCTACTTTTTTCTCTAGTGTGGTGGGACCGTGAAGTTCGCTTTCTAGCCCAAAAGTGGTAGGACCGTGAAGTTGGCCGCACGAGCTGTTATGTGTAATACAGTCGGGTATCGCTTTCCCACAGTTTTCTATAAGCTGCGCAGAGTAAATGTGTTTACATGTCTGCTTAAATTTAAGGTTATGTTTTTGAACAGCTGCTGCACTGTCACTGCACAAACTTTCTGAGTGTTGGGGGACTGATGACGGGGCCCAGGAAGTGGATTTTGTGACTTTTCGTGTATACATGCAAATATCGTTTCGCGGTAGCCGGTCACGCTCGGTGTCTAGGTGCCAAGAGTCTTCAAAGACAAGACTGTCGAAATATATTGTGCGCTGTAGATTTGTGTATCCACGTGTCAATATCGGCCATGAATGTGGTCTAGGGTGACCGATAATGGAGTCAGGCAGTGCGCACCGTACTGCTTGGTGCAAAAATGTGCAAATCAGTTATGTTTACTGTCTAGGTACACGTGATCGACAATGACGCGATCGAGGTAGTGCGTTTCATAGCTTTCATTGTCTAAGTGTAAAAACTGATTCTAGACCAAAAGCTACGCTGGAGCGTATCAACAAAACCCTGTCATGGCGACCTCATGCACCTTGGATACCATACACTAGAGATATCGATATTTTCGTAATAAAAATTTCAGTGTCCACTACCTGAACCCCATTATCAGCTATTTTATTTTTAGAACGAATTTAAGGTAATTCAATAAGTTCGCTCAAAAAGACATGAAATCTCTAACAAAACTTAACAAAAGTAAAGAGGTTAGGTGCGTTTGATATTTTGCGTATCATCATGCATGTCAATAATTTTTTTACAGTAATTTACAGATTAAAAAATAACTGAGATCAATTAAAAAAAGTCAAGTTTACAATCATATTATTTTATTTATAATACGACAAACAATAAATCATTATGTTTAATTGAAGGCTGAGTCAAATGATTGGTAATTTAAACTTATGTAATATATTGATCAATTACAAACAACTATCAAAATACTTACTACGTAACTTGTTATGCCCTTTACATTTTGTTCATGGTGTTGACCAATAGTAAGTGTAACTTTCTGCATATTTAATTTGTGTACATAAATAAAATTATAAAATTTGTATTTCAATAAAATGAAATATTTTAAATGTAAAAGTATGTACTATGAACAAAATGTACGGGGCATGACAAGTTACGTAGTAAGTCCCTGGTGGAAGTTTTTTTAAATTGCAAGAAATAAAAATTAATAACGACAAATAATAAAAAATACTAACGAACAGTAAGCGACAATAAACAATAAAATTAAACAAAATGAATAATGATAAGTAATAGAAAATAATATTAAATACTGGTAGTCCACATTGAGACCAATTTAATTATCATTATTTGTCATTATTTGTCATTTGTTTTTTTTTGTAATAATTCTTAAATAAATTTGTCAGTATTTATCAATATATGTAATTATTTTTAAAATGTATTTTTAACAAAGTCCATTTTTTTTATTTTTGTGTATTTAAAAGAAAAATCGCCCAAGTCTGGGCTTGAACCCCAGACCTTTAGATTGGTAGACTTACAACTTGTCCACTTGGCCATTATATGACTTGATATGATAATCTTATAATGTAATATATCTAGTGATGTATCATGTACATATACTTATATGTGGAATAACTATTACATTAAATTGCGCTAGAACATATATCATTTTACGTTTGGACACATCACGGGGGTCTAATTACAATAAGAGACCGATCCGAAAAGTGCATCGTCTGTGGCGGCCGTGACTAAAACGCTAAAGTATCAGACTTGCAAGTCTGAGATTAAAGGTTTACGGCCAAATCCAATCACTTTTTACGATAATAAGAACTGTAACAATAGTATTATTTATATATATATATATATATATATATATATATATATATATATATATATAATTTTTTTCAGTGCATGTTTTAGTGCAATTTATATAACACTGTTAAGCGCATAAACATGCTGCACCAAAATTAATAATTAAAACAATATATTGACTATATTAGGCTGTAAAATAACATATGTAATAAAATGTAAGAAAATGTAAGAAAAAGTTAACAAATCTGAAAATGTAAGAAAGTGTACAAAAACGTATGAAAAAAAGGTCCGAAATCCAACAAAAAGGTACAGTTTCTTACATTTTTTTATGTTTCATTACAATTTATTACATTTTTTTTCACTAGGGTTTACATTTATAATACAATGTAAATTGTAAAATTATAACAATCATAACGTTTATATTCTGTACTAAAATGTAATACATAATACAATATTTATATTTATATTAAATGATAACAATATCATAATTTCCTAGCAAAAAAAATGAAAACAACTAAAGAAAACAGTTATGAACTGCAGATGACAGCAGAAAAATGTCGGCATTGAGACACAGACAACAGTGCAGTTTGAAACGCGAAAATCACTACATGCGTTACAAAAAATATGGTGCGCACCAAGGGCTAAGCACACATACACACACTTGTACTTAAGGATAGAAAAATCAGGCAAAGTATTGGATGTAACAACATAAAGAGCATGAAGATGATGAAGACCACATCTACAGAAGTGGGTAGAAGCCTTATGCCCATCGACTTCGAGAAGCATTGCCTAACGGTAGCACCACGGGGATCAATGGCACAGAAAATATAACTAAACAAGCCTTTACTAAGGGCTGATAAAGGCAAACGAGGGCGTTCTGTTCTTTGGTGAGGTAACCTGACTTGAGTGTGAAAGAGTTTAGTCGGTGAGAGACCGACACATGGTGGACTAATGTCTAATAGGATAGGGCTGATTTGATGATTCTGTCTGCTAAGATTTGCTATGGTCTTCCTAACATTTGCCCTGATACCTCTTTCTCCGTTAGAAAAAAATATACACATACACTATCTTTACCTTTTTAGTACTAATTATTCAACTAATATTTCTATATCTGAATTGATTTCAATCTTTTATTGTCTTAGATATTACTACCCTAGAAGAAACGTTTGCAAACCATTTACCAACAGTGGAACAATATCGAGTTTAGCGAACACTTTAGCCAACCGTTTGCCAATGAAGCCACTTATTTCATCACGCTTTGTCGTAGGCCAAGGAATGATCTGAATTTTAAAACAGGTCAAAGCACATAGCTACATAAAATGTTTTCACTTGCCGATTATAGGGTTCAGGATGTGTGCTCCATAGTTTTTACTATGGATATGTGAGCAATGTAATCTCGTCCTCGCGACCGGTTACGGCTCTCCAAGAATAGAGGTTGACTGCTGTAGCTCTGGAGGCGTCCCTCCACCTGCGTAAAAAAATTATGTCACTTTAAGATCTTAAAATGACATATCAAAAAATTACACCTTTTGAGATCATTTGAGACAAAATATCTCATGAAAGTTTAAAGATGTTTATACGATCGATTTTTCGAGACGCTTTTGAGCAATTTTGAGTATAGCATTTCAGAAACTTGTGAGATGAAATTAAGGTGAGTTTAATACATTTTTTTTTGACGAATTTAAGCGCTTTTTGAGGCATGAATTTTTTATATCTCAAGACGTTCTAAAGATGGTATTAGGATAATAAATTTTAAATATTTTCAAAATTCAGGTAAATTTAAGGCGATTTTAAGATTAGAATGTTTTTTCAAACGTAAATATCAAAACACCATAATTATTTGACGTATATTTATTAATTTCCCATTATGTAAATTGAAATACATTTTGCAAATTATTCTTCTGCTATAAAATTCGCTGATTCTATCGCATAAACATAATCACTGTATTTTATTTTAAAACAGCTGAATTCAATATTATCAACGTCAACAGCAACAAGGAGTTCTGGAATAATTTACAGAGCAAATGAAGATTGTTGGTACAGGATTATTTCCCCCGTCATAAAATAAATGATAATTCTTACACTGTCAAACGATCGCAAAGGTATTACAATCATTGTTTCAGTTATTACACGCAGAATCAGATTCACCATTACAGACACATACTCGTACAAAATATTTTACTATTCCTATTTTTTCCGATGAATTACATGCATATTTTAAACAAGTAGAATTTGAAATTATATTTGAACTATAAGTCTCGGTTTTATAGATGATGTTGTTTTTAAAAAGTTTTTTTAAATAGTGCAATTCGGCATCACTGTATATTAAATTAGAGTTAAGAGCACGGCTAACTTCATCACTATTTCTTTCTTTGTAAAACGTCCCAACTGCAAATGTTTTATTAGAAATAAAGCGTAGTTTACGCCTACATTTGGTACGTTGCTCTGTTTTTGTGCAAAATATGGCTGCTTCGCTGTTTTCACGTAAGATAATATTCTTTAGTTCTGTTATGTTTAATAAAATTGATGCTGATCAGCGTGAATTTGTAATTCATGACTTTTCGATCCATAGACAAAGCTTTTTAAAATGCCATTGAAGTATTCGAAAGAATAGTATGAAGTTGTAAAGAGTGGTCCAAACGGTCTGACAATATTGGATAAAAGTAATATTAGATGAATGAAGTCATGTGGTCTTTCCCATATAAAATTTCAAATCGTTTTACGTATTCTGTAAGACGTAACTCTTATTTGACTAACATTTCTTTCGAAATAATTAATGAATTAAGTATTAAAATACCGAGTACTAACAATATATGATGACAAAATAAATATTTTGCATGTTATCTTGAAGGATTGGTAGACTATATACTAATAAAAATTTTCTTAGCTCAGTGGCTTTCCAAAATAAATATTCAATTTTTATACCTATGCCTATAAATTGGATTGTTTTATCTAATCACTATAAAAATAGTCATAAAGATGGTTGCTGGAACTAGAAAAGTATCTACATAATTCTCAATATGCCAGGGGACATACGTTTGTTGCAAAAAGAAGAATATCAATCATGGATACGCAATAATCTGGTATTGACATTGAAACTTTCGAGTCATCATAAATTTGTAAACTTTAAATACTATCTTACAGCACAAAAAAATTATTATTTTACACTTAAAAAACAATTGGAGACAAAATATTAAAGTTAAAAATCGAATGTTAAAAATATTAAAGTAAATATTAAAGTTTGTACTGATTATGTTATATACTGATATTATATCATGATATGTGGCTACAGGCTATAAGCCCAGCTCTTGAAGTTGTGAACTACTTGTTGCTTTTACTACTTAAACTTAGCCGCGTAATTTTTTTGTATCTATAGACTTACAATTTACTGAGTTATATCTTTGTTTTCTACATAACTTTTAGTAGTAGGTCGGACCCATTCTGAAACTTTACAGCTAATTTGTAACTATGTTAGACTTGGCACAGTGCGCTGCGCGCACTGTAAAAGACTATTAATTCATTAACTTATTAAATGAAATATAAATGCTTGATTGATATTTTTAATATTTGTTTCCTATCGCGAAAATATATCAAACTTTACAATATATAATTCATTTTGCGCTCATATAAATTTCAAAATTGCCGCGGTTTCGTCGCCGACTTCCTTTTAAAATTTTAATGTTATGTCTCAACTCAGTTCGTGTCAACATTCACATCATGTTTTTATTTGTAACAATAATAATATTTACAATAGAATATTATAAATACACAAATTATAATTTGATATGTATTATAGTATTTTATAGCACTGCGTGACCTAAGTCCGCGTATAAGTCACGGCTATCCGTGACCTAAACATTCCTTTATTGAACCGTGCTTTATCGTCCTCGCTACGCTCGGACGCTAACCGCACAGTGCAGTATAGGACTGTTTATGTCACGGATAGTTATGACATAGCGAACTAAGGGCAGCCAGATGCTATAAAATAGTATACAATACTTATGACTCAAATCGACCCATTATTACACGGCGTGTAATAATGGGCCGTTTAAGTCACATGTATCGTAATATACTCATATTGCATTTTTAACATTTGAATCAATTTTAGAAATCAAAAACAAATCAAAACATTCTAACGATACTTTTGACGCATGCGCACTACATAATATCATATTGACGCATTCTTGATGGCTTCACTTCATCCGATCATGACTTTTTTATACAGGGAAAAAAGTACTTTTTTACTGTATTGTGGTAGTCGGAGTCCGGATAAAACATTCAGATTTTCAAATTTGAAGGTTTAAAATGCAAATAAGGTAGCCTTAACAAATATATAGGGCTTTAAAAGTATTTTCAATGAAAAATTCAGAAAATTTCGCAAAAAAAGTATCTAGGTAGTTTTAGTTAAAAATGTATCCCTTACACATGTATATATATATATATATATATATACTAGGGGGGGTACCCCCCTGCTCGCTCCGCTCGCCAACCCCCAAATTTTGGTTTTTATTATATTGTATTAATAAATAATAAATTGAGTATAAGAAATGTAAATATTTATTTATATAAAAGTATTGTAAATAGTTAAAAAAGGACAGTTCATCTGTAGATAGTCAATTTAGATAGTAGATTTTTTTTGGAATTTAATCTTGAAATCATATTTTAACTCTCGTTTTTATTGTCTGATATATTCTGAAATTAATGTAAATAAATCAATTTGGTATTCAAATAGAAATTCATTTTTTTACTTAGTATATGTCTTTTTAAGACATCCGATCTATAATAGTTTTTCCCACAGATATAGCAAATATGTTTTTTCCTTGTGTTTCAATTCGTGGCGTATTAAATTACTTTGTCTTACAAAAGATAAATCACACGTTTTACATTTATGATTCTTAATCGCGTTTGTATGTATTTCTATCATATGCCGAGAATAATGTTTTTTATTTTTTAAAATAAGTCCACAATTATTACACGTTAGAATTTTATAACTTGATATGTTCAAAATTTGTGAAATAATTATCTAAAATCCCTTAGTCATTATCAGCTATGTGCGACGATAGAACACTGATTCCTTTGGTTTACTATAAAGTATTAGTTTGTACGTAAAATTTATGATTGATTTGTTTATCAACATTAATTTATTTATATATTCTTAAACATATTTATTTATGAAAAATATAATCATATCATTATCTGCTGATGTCTGTCTGACATAATAACATTTCAATATTATAAAACAGTAAATCTTAAGCAGCTGTCTGATTTGCGATAGGGATACGACTTTCGAAGTACACCCCATATACTATTTCTCTTTCTCTCTTTTTGCGCTTTAATTGGCTATCCGCTATTCCACGCTACTTGAAACGTTTGAAATTCAAATAGAAATCAAAACATCACAAGTTTTATCTAAAATTATATAAAATACATTAAGAGTTTGATTAATTTTTATTTTTGAAATATTTTAAGAAATATACAAACTAAACATCAATAATATCAAAACTCAAAATAGAACAGATTAGAATGCTATGAATGAAGTTATAAATGTACATATATACATATTATACATACATGTTATAGATACCAGATCATAAACAACATCAGTTTTCATAAACAACCTTTTTATTACTCTGATCGATTTACCTTAGTTTGATTAATTAAATAAAATTATTACTAATTGGTTTAAATTAAATAAAATTGATGATTTTGCAAAAACACTTAAATATGTTGAACTGCCTGAATATTATAGATTTAATAAAAAATCAAAATCTTGGATAAAATGTTCACGTTCTTCTCAATACAATACTATTGCTCGACTTAATATCGTATCACCAAAAGATACTGAGAGATTTTTTTTGAAATTATTACTAAATCGAGCAAGAGGTCCAACTTCATTTGAAGATTTGAAAAATCATAAAGATATAGAGTATCAAACATATAAAGACTTGCAATGGGCTTAATAGAAGATGATTCACATATTTTTATTATTTTTGAAGAAGCTTGTCACATCATGTTACCATTTCAATTACGTAAATTTTTTGCATGGTTTATTTTAGCAGAAAACATACAGGGTAATACAATTTGGAACAAATTTAAAAATTATTTCACCGAAGATTTTAAGACAAATAAAGAGAATAATGCTCTATCTCATATTCAAATTATATTAGAGAATGAAGAAAAATCTTGCAAAGATTTCAGTTTACCAGAACCAAATAGTATTATTAATGATGATGCAACATCTATAGATAATGTCTTACAAAGTGCCGATATCTTTAAATGTATGTTTGATCAATTGACCGATGATCAAAAGGAAATTTTTGAAGAGTTAGTTGACAATGAACACAAAATTTATTTCATTGATGGACCTGGAGGTTCGGGAAAAACGTTTTTATATAAAACAGTAATTTATTATTACATGTCATTAAACAAAAGGTTTTATCAATGGCATGGACTGGTATCGCGTCTATTTTGTTACCTAGGGGATTGACAAGTCATCGAACCTTCAGATTGCCTTTAGGTTTAAATAATATTGAAAGTGCTTTTTTGAAATTAGTCTGACAAAAAAAGATTAAGAGAGGCAGATTTAATAATTTGGGATGAAGCTTCAATGATACCTAAAAAAGATATAGAAATTATTAATCGTACTTTACAAGATGTATGTCGTAACGATATTCCTTTTGCGGGAAAATGAATACTATTAGGAGATTTCAGACAAATTCTTCCAGTAATTAAACATGGATACCGAAACTCTATCACAGAAGAAACAATTAAATATTCAACTTTGTGGCCTCTTTTTAAAATTTTGAAGGTCAATAAAAATATACGTTCGAATAATGTAGAATTCGAATTTTCCTCTTTTTTGTTAGAAATAGGAGAAGGTAAAGTCGATACATTTGAAATTCCTCAAAAATGGAAAACTACCGATGTTTGCAATGAAATTTATAAAAATATTAATTTAGGTGCTTCCGTTAGTAGCGTGATCTTAGCTCCTCATAATGAAGACATCAAAATTTTAAATAAGAAAGTTCTAAAATTATTACTTGGCGAATCAAAGACATATTATAGTGTAGATTATGCAACACATAAAGGAGTAGATCAAACAGAGGAAAATATTCATTTAAATTATCCAGTTGAAATGTTGAATAATATCAGAAAAGGTCTTCCACCACATAAACTTAATTTGAAAGTAAATGCAATAGTGATGTTAATTAGAAATTTAAGTATTACAGATGGTTTATGTAATGGCACTCGTTTAAAGATTACCAAATTATATGAGTATAACATTGAAGCAGAAATAATTACAGGCGAAAACATTGGACAGAAAGTTTTTATACCGAGAATAACACTAAACACCGAAAATTCATCTTCGTTTCCATTTACTCTTTTTAGAAAACAATTCCCTATCATATTAGCATTTGCCATAACGATAAATAAATCACAAGGCCAAAGTTTTGATTCAATAGGAATTTTTTTGAAACGACCATTGTTTTCGCATGGTCAATTATATGTTGCATTATCTCGATGTCGAAATCCTGATAATATACGTATTCAGAATGAGTCAGGTGAATCAATACAAAATATTGATTGGAATGAAATTTTAAATATTTGATTCAAAACTGTTTAGTCAATTCTTAGGGTTTACGATCATAGAATAAATTATTATTCAATTTTTTTTTAGATTTTTTTTCAAATAAAAGACATGTATTTATATTAACTTCTTCCCTGGTAGAAACGTAAAGAACTGATTCGCTATCGGTTGGCCAAATCCGAACGACTTGGCCAACGGTTTAACCAACAGTTACCCTTAAATACTGCTTATTTCGTCACATTACAAGCGGTTCGGTTGGTAAACAGATGGTTAAATTTGAAATACTCGTTTGAGGTTAGATTCGATTTAGGAACCTACGTAACGCGCTCCGTGACTTTCGATGTGTAGATATAAGTTCATCTTGAAGATGACGAACACGTAACCCGGGACTCTCGCTGACGATGTCCAGATGTCCAGCGGGGAAAAAAATGATATCTATTTGGCGCGCTCCGTGGCTTTCGATATGCAGATGTAAGTTCTGTTTGAAGCTGATGAGCACGTCACTCGGGTCTCTCGTAGACGATGTCTAGGTCTTCGACCAAAGGAAAATAATATAAAATATAGGTTGCGCGCTCTGTGGAAATAATTACTATACAAGACTTCAAAAAATGTTTGAAAATATTGGAAATTTTTTCGAAAATATTGGAAAATTTTGAAAATGTTTATTTCACTAATAAACTGCGATTTGTTCTCAAAAGTAGACTGAGTATAGGAATCATTACTAGCCGCTGAAATTCTTGGAGACCTGGACATCATCTACGAGACTCGTGGATAACGTATCCATCATCTTCGAGCGGAACTTACACCTACACACCGCAAACCACGAAGCGCATTACTAAAACTAACATTTTTTCCCATAATAAACACCTGGACAACATTTTTGAGAGTTCCAGGTGACCTGAACAACACTCACGGTGAACATTCACGTAGACATCAAGAGCTTAGTATATTCTATATATTTATTATAGGTATATCACAAACCGAAATTATAAATCACTATAATAGACTATAAATGACTACATTTTAAATTTTCCCGAACCGTTGGTTAAATGTTGGCTAATATTCATGATAAGCGTTGGCCAACATTTTTAGCCAATTCTTAATTCACAGGCCATTTTGGTTGGTTTATTTTCTACCAGGGTTGCTGCTTTTCAATTTCGAATTTTAAAATCATTTTGTAGACATTAAAATTAGTATGCATATATACTTCTTTTTAAAATTATTTTACAAGAATCATCAATATACACAATGCAGAACAAAACAGAAATATAAATGATCGTTTAATAACAATAATGAATTAATTTCATATTATTATAGGACATGATATAATAATGTCTAATTAATTTATAAATATTAAATGATTATTTAACATATTTACTTAAAAAAAGTTTCCATTGAGATTTCGTCACGTTAAAAAATATAGAAAAAAAAATCAAGATTTATTATCAAATTAACTACGTATTTAAATTTCTTTTTTCAATGTGAATACGTAAAATTAATTAACTGATAAAAATTAATAAAAGTTAATTTTTCTTAATTATATCATATTTTACGCAATTCAAAGGCGAACAATTTAATTTAAATACAAAACTGATATGATAACAAATTGATTAATATCCATTATTTTTAACAAGATATTATTTAGATTAAATGCATAAATTAAAAATATTAAAATGATTATAAAGATTGTAAACTTTTTTTAAGTAAATATGTTTCTGCAGGGTGGAGGATGGTATTAGGTGGAGTCTTAGGGGAGGAGGACTGGTATCTAAGACTCCCGTGGTTATATGGCTCTAGGCGATGATTCCACGGTTTTTTATTAAATTATTATATAAAAAATTCAAACTGTTAACAATATATAATTTCTAACTTGATATATATCCAAATCAATAGTATAATTTTTTAAACCATAAATAGCTTTATTTAATTTACATACTTAATCAAGCAATGTAAAAGCAATCGCTTTTACATTGAAAACCTTCTGGCACTTTCATATAAATTTCTTCATTTAATTTACCATTAAGAGAAGCAGTTTTTACATCCATGTGATGAATTAACAAATTTAATTGATTTGTAAAAGCTACAATAAATTTAAAACTCGAAATTCTAGCTACAGGGGCTTTATTCACTAAGGTTTATCGAGGACGATATACGTGGATATACCTGTTTTGACCAATCAGGAAGCTTCATTGACACCATAAGATTCTATATCGTGGCGATACACCTTAGTGAATAAGGCCCCTGGAGCAAAAGTATTTTTGAGTAAAACCGCAAGCAACAAGTCGCGCTTTGTATCTAATTGGATTATCAAATTCGTCATTCTTTATTGTTAATACCCATTTGCAATCAACAATATTTTTATTTTAGGGTCTAGTTACTAAAGTCTAAATTTTATTAATTAAAAGTGAATTTATTTAGTCTCTAACAGCCTGTTCCCAATGTACTCTGTCATTACTATTTTTAATATCTTGAAAAGAACTTGGGATTTCATAAATTGTAGACAATGCACATGAAATATTATCATCATTTTCATCATAAGAAATTAAGGGCTTATGCTTAATCCTCTCACTCCTACGATGCTTGCTTTCTTGATCATTCTTAGAGACATATTTATTGATTGCTTCTGTATCAATTACAGATTTTCCATCACAATCGTTTAATTTAACGATTTTCTCTGAACTGTGATTTTACAATCACCAGATTCAGGTTCTACTGATTATTTCAAATCTTCAGAAGTTCCATTTTCGAAATTACCATTTCCAGTTTTTACTGATTCTGACATATTGTCAGATGTCTCAGTTTTATATTCCATGTTATCAATTATTTTTAATTGAAAGTCTGGCCTTGATTTAACAAAATTTGTTTCATCGACAATCACGTCTCTTACAACAACACATTTTTTATTCCTTACGTTCCACACTTTATAACCATTGAGTTCATATTAATATACCATCCAATTAATATGCCTTTCGATGATTTATCATCAAATTTTGATTGTTTAGCTTTATTATGAACATAAATTGTACTACCAAAAATTCTCAAATATTTTAATTTTGGCTTTTTATTATGCCACATTTCAAATGGAATTTTATTAAATTTTAAAGCATTAGTTGGCGATATATTAACTAGATATGTTGCAGTCAAAACTGCCTCTTCTCAAAAAACTTTTTCCAACTTAGCACCGCTTATCATCGCGCGTGCTTTTTCAGTTAGTGTTCTATTCATGCGTTCTGAGACGCCATTTAATTGTGGGGTACGTGGAACTGTCAAATGGTAACTTATCCCTTTTAATAAGTCTTTCATCTCATTTGATAAATATTCTCTGCCATTATCAATATATAAATTTACAACTTTTAAGTTAAAATGAGCCTCACTTTTTGCAATAAAATCTTTTAAAACAGAAAATACATCCGATTTATAGGATATTAAATATGTCACACAATAATGTGTATATTCATCAACAAATATTTTTTCCTAATTGCAAGTTGTGTAGCAACGTTTCTCTCGTATACACTATGTAATATGACAGAATTGGTGCCGTGTAAGGCGAGGGAGAAGGGCCGCTGAGAGAGAGAGAGAGAGAGAGAGAGAGAGAGAGAGACAGAGAGAGAGAGAAGGAGGGGGCCTCAGGAGGATTCGGCATACTCGGCGCGGAAAACTAGATCAGATTCCGATCGGCCTTTGAGCAGACTGGCCGATCGGTGGGCATTCACACTAGTCTGCATCAGGTCGTAAGACCCATACACCCTGCGTGTGGAAGGAGACGCCATTTCGAGCCGACTATCCCAAGACCAGCTCAGATCTTTTCCGAGGAAGCGCCGTCGCCTTGCCTCTGATCCAGGCCGGCCCCATCGAGGCCCACAGAGGAGAGTAGCGCATTTTCGCAACGTATTCGCGCAACGCACCAAACCGCGCCATCGTCGTGGGGCCATCTCTTCCTGACGACCCACGCTACACCACAGAGAGATATCCTTGTCGCCGCTCCACACCCCAGCAACGAATTGAGGCACATCACCGGGTGACGACCCACATTGAGGACGAAACAGCGCCGGAAACTGCTAGCAGTAAAGTATGTTACGTATGAATGTATGAGTGGATGTATGAGTCAGTAGTATAGGGAAATGCGAGAGGGTAGACCCACGCCCGAGATTTTAGGCATAACAATAAAATTTTACCGCAAAACTTATTTTAATTTATACCATTGTTCTCTGCTTATTTTATTTGCCTGCTCCCAACGAGTCTCTTTTCAACTATCTAACTTATTAAAAATCTGCTGTGCTGATTGCTCAGTATTAGCAAAACCAAGCATAGAGTCAGACGGATATTCTATAATAAAGTCGAAGAGTACTTCGCGACTCTCTCAGCTTTTCTCCAACTACTTGAATCTGGATTCGGCACTCCATCAATCACTTTGAGTAAATTTAACTCATTCAATAAAGCACGAACTCTAAATTTCCACACGCTATATTTTTCACCGTCAAACGGTTTAATGTTTCTTTTCGATTTAGAGTTATCCATTTTTAATTAATTAATTAATTTATTTATTTATTTAACTCCAGAGTTACAAACATTTGCATCCGATACAGAGTTGATATTATTCAGACTATAACGCCGCAAATCCTGCAGAGGAAAACAGTATTTCCTGTTCGCAGGTCTGGATAACAGAGATAACGAGAATACATATAAATACTGGTTTGTTATTGCTTTACAGCAATAACCTCCAGTCATACTACATACAGTCCAGCCTCCATTCATTCGTAGGAATAGCATAAATCCTTGTCGGACTTCCAGACGCAGCTCATACCATCCTTTTCATTCACACTTAACCTAGGTTGGGTTACAGGAGTCCCTGGACTCTATTCGCCGCAACTCTGATAACAGTATATAATATTAGTATTTACATAAAAAATTAACAATGACATATAATCAATTTAACAGTTGTATATAAAAAAATAAGTTATTAGTTGGTATTTTCTAAAGTGTTCGTAAATGATTCTATATTTTTGTTTTTTAAACCAGTAATGCTACGACAACATTAAATATCACATTAAATAAGATTATATTGCACGATTCTAAGATTATATATTTTTGTGTTATAATTTGTTGTTGTTTAACGGTAAAAACATTTGAAAATTAAAATTTCTACTTTGTATCATGGCACTTTTCACAGCTTTCACAA
>JAZHPH010000849.1:141-19722 GCA_037356405.1 Nasonia oneida | reverse complement strand
GGCATATGGTGTGTGGCATAATTATTTTTAGAACAAATAAAGCGATTTAAGTCGCTTTTCCCTGGGATAGATGAGTTAGACTGCTTCCGGTTTGGTAGGGGAGGTTTGTAGGGGTTAGGGGTAAGTATTTAGGTGATTTGTTGGCTTCTGGCTTGTGTCTTAATTATTTTAAGAAAAAATAAAGCGATTTAACTTGCTTTACAACAATACAAAATATAGAACAAGTCTACCAACGGACCACTTGGCAACAGATAGGCTCAAGTGTAGTATACTTAGAAAGAAAATAAAACAATACATTAACTCTATTGATTACCCGGTAGTACCTATTTTACAGGATTGGGATGAATCAAGTGCCATGGTACAATTAAACAATCTACTAACTAACACACAGCTTTATTAAAGACAGATAAATACAGGCAAGAACTCAGGAAATAAACTAACTACGAAAACTACCCTACAATAACGAAATCTGAAACAACAGACACCTCAACAACAGCAGAGCAACAATGGCAGCCCAAGCGGATCTAATTGAACAAATTCAAGATAACATACTTGAACAAGAGCGTTTATATAGGGATATTGAGACTTTTAACAAAGAAAGAAACAGTAATAATAATTTTTAGTTTAACATTTTTAGTTTAGTTTTACACTTGAATATTAGAAGCCAAACTTCAAATCTTTATTAAAAGTCTCAAGATAAAACCTTATGTCATTGTATGTACAGAGGTATGGAAATTAACACATTATCAGTATTATAGAATGAAAGATTATAAATTGTATTATAACCACCGTGAAATTAATCAAAATGATGGTGTTGTAGTCTATGTAAATGAGAAGGTAATACACACTAATGAAACGATAGTTATAGATAAACTTAAAATATTAAACACTAATATTACATTGAATAATAACAAGCAACTAGAAATATCATCTCTTTATAGATCGCACGGACTGAGTAGTAGTGAACAAACAACAAAGAGACAAAAACAGACATGAATTATTGCAACTACAAAAAATTATTCAGTACGACTAAACAAATAAACTGGGCAAAATAAAAAAATACAAAAGACCCGAATAAAAATATAAATGATATAATAAAAGAAATTCAATCTTGTATTAATAAATCACAATACAAAAAACAGAATATTCGCAATTCTAATAAAAATCCCAGAAAATACTGGATAACAACAGCAATATTGAACTCTTTGTAATAAAAACAAAACTTATACAATGAACTGAAACAAAATCCAGATAATGATGAACTCTAAGCCAACTATAAAAAATTTGTAAAAACCTTAGATATATATATATATATATATATATATATTACTTTCAGTATAGGTTCAGTGTACAGATATAATACCAGTGTACCTACAGTATAAGTAAATTACTATCAGTGTATGAACAGTACACATAAAATTAGTGTCAGTGTATGTTTAGTACACACACATAAACGAACAAGTACTCAATGTAACTACTGACACCGATATAGTTCACATATGTGTAAAATTTGTATGTCCTATATAAATTATGATATTTTTATTACTTATTACTATTGTAAATTTTAATAATAAGTTAATAAAATGCAATGAATAAATAATCAATGAGTCATTGCATGATTTTTCTGCAGGATATGAAAATCCACATTTTTGCAATTAGAAAAATAAAATTGTTTACCAATTGTTTATGGAAATAATATAAACGGTCTATAAGTATATACGCATGAATATTGTTGAATAAGTCAAATATATTGCGGTTTTGCGTACTTCGTTCAATGTAGATATGTCTGATCAGTGCCAGCTATAGCTACTAATCAAATTCATTATTAGTATCAGAATATGACATAGAGGGCTCCACAGCCAAATTCTTTTTAGTTTGTAAGATTTCTCTGCCGGTAATGGCGAAAACACAGAAAACGCGGACCTCAACGAAAACGTTTTCTGAGTCCGGCATCCCCTTAAATCATACAAACGCGCAAACGAATAATAATAATTACAATATTTGAAATTTACAATATTTTATTTACGCGCAATCGAACTGTCGAGGTAGAATTATTGATTAAATGATTGTGCTGACTCCTACAAGTATAGGTAAGTGTAAATTGGTGTATACGTGTATACAAGTGTAATGTATATGGACGCGCAATAGGCAGTGAACTGAGCTAACATGCGAGTTACTATCATACTATCATACTATCACAGACCGTAGGTGTCGTATTCGTAAGTTAAATGATTGGTAATTTAAACTTAAGTAATATATTGATCAATTACAAACAACTTTTGAGATACTTACTACGTAACTTGCTATGCCTGTTACATTTTGTTTATGGGACATACATTAACATTAAAAATATTTCATTTTATTTAAGTAATAATTTCATTAGTTTACATATACAGATAAAATATACAGAAAGTTACGCTTACAACAAAACAACATAATGAACTTTTGGGCTGAAAAGACAACTTCACGGTCCCTTCACACTGGAGAAGAAAAATGATCGAGATACTCTTTATAGCATTATGATATATACACCCGTTTATTATGAAAAAACGGCTTATTTACAAATCTTTTCGTTGGAAATCACAGTTTAGATTAGAAAAAATACTAATAAGCCAAAAAAACTCATGGACAGTAACGATAAGCATTTTATTCTGTATCACGAAAAATCTGAACACCAATATAGAAACAAATAGTGTCACGAACGCCGCGGCTTCGTCTATTTCTCATACTCCCCTTCGTGGCGCTACCACGCTACTTGATCCTAATTGATTATTTCGTCGTGTAGTCGTAGATTGACCTTTTATTTTTGGATTTAGAATTTCTAACAATTTATTCCGAAAGCCGAGCCAAAAAGTGAAAAACATTAACTACAGATGCTGTTCCGTGTATTCTATTGTATTATAGCTACAGTTTGCACTGTAATCACAATAACTTGTAAGTCATGTATGCATTTAGAGATTGAGATCTCTTCTCCTGTTTTCCAGATAGGAGCTCAGGCAGAAAAGGAAGAACAAACACAGGTAAAGGAAATAATGATAACGACTAGATACTGATTAGACTAGATCATATTATATTTTCGTGCCGGCATAAGCGGGTGGGGGGGGGGGGGGGGGGGGGGGGGTTCGCGCAAGGCAAGCTACACATTAAGGCCGAGACCACACTATTACTTCAAGATGGAACAACTAGTATTGGAGGCGATCGCTTAGGAGGACGAAACCATCGTCGTCCTTCTCCCTCAAGCAGACAATGAAGAGCTTTGGTGTCCACTCTGCACAGAGTGAGGCAGATATGCCGGTAGGACGCGCATCGAGAACTTAAACCAGCATATCAAGGAAAATTACTCATTGTCAGAGCGAAGCGATACGTTTCGCTGCTAAAGCTGCGGGTTCACTCCGACCAAAGATGTTAACAGATACCTGAGGAAGGTAGTAACCCAGCACTGCCTTAAATGCGTCTCGGACGTAACGTCTATTCCTGCGGGCAAAGAGGGCGCCTAGAGAAGTGCAAGCATCTGACCTGCATTGGGGTCTGCTTCAGCGGCCCCACGGACTACACGGCAGATCACCAGCCGTAGCATCACTGAATCTCCTGCCAAGCAGACCATCAACCAAAGTGCTTTTCCCCAGGAACCCGCAAGGATGATTGAAAGACCTGGGAGAGTTGCACGAGTGGAGTCGTCGTCGAAGGATAAAGTATTCCACTCTCCCACAACGTTCCCCCAAAGAGGCAGAAATCAAGTGGCGCAGCCTGAATCCGTCTCCTTCTATATGGCTGCAAGTTCGACCAACTCTACACAGGCCGAGCAGCTGCTACCATCATCACCACCAAGAACGGCCAATCCGCCAAACACGGACTCCAGCTGCCCTCGGCCAGCATCGCATCGAAGAGCAAATACCTGAAATAAGGCACAACCCTCTGATCGTATATGTGAGGCCACAAGACTCCGACGTCTCTATTGAACATCTAAGAAGCAACCAGTACAACAAATTCTCACAGGTCCCAACGGGATCTGTGAGATAGATAAAACGACAGTCTACAATTATTTTAATAATTTAGCTGCCGGGAGAGACGAAAGAGAGGAGTGATCTGATCTGTTCGATCGGAGGGAACTATCTGCGGCGAGCAACGAGACTCTGTGTGCTCCCTTCACAAGAAACGAGGTGTTCCACCGACTAAGGGCCTGGTAAAAATCGTTTAAATATATCACTTTGGCCGGACAAGATCACCTACAAGGATTTAACAAAAGTTGATCCTGGAGTCCACGTACTTGCCGCGATGTTTAACACAGTCCTGCGCCTAGAAACGTCACCCTCTTTTTAGAAAAAGTCAAACACCATCTTACTCTACAAGAAAGGTGTCGTCTCAGACATTTCCAACTGGAGACCTATCTCCCTTGGAGATACGGCCCCCAAGTTCTTATCTGCGATGCTGGCCGATAGAGTGTAGAAGTGGACCATAACCAACGGGCGATACAGCAGTGCCCATAAGGGCTTCCTGGTGTACGAAGAATGTTACGAATACAACTTCGTGCTAACGGAGGTTATTCGAAATGCCCGGAAATGCAATAAGGAGCTTATGGTAGCCTGGCTAAACTTAGCCAGTGCTTTTAAATCTGTACCACACTCTTCCATATTCAAGGCCCTTGAGGGTCATGACGTACCACTCAAGGTAAGGAACTATCACCTCACTCTACGACGGCTATACCACCTAAGTCCGTACGGCGGAGGGTCCTACAGACCCTATCTAAATTCGGTCCGGGGTCAGAAAAGCCCGTTAGGCTCTGACGTGTTTAACCTAACCCTCGAGCTTGTTCTTAAAAAGGTGTTTAGTACGGACAAAGGGTACACGTTCAAGAGCAGGTATATCACCACCTTAGCCTACGCAGACGACGTGGTGATCCTGGCTGACTCCCCGGCCGCAATGAGGACTCTGCTACTAGCAGCAGAAGGAGAGGCACGGACGGTCGGACTTATGTGCAACCAAATGTGCAACCCCGCACATAACAGGCCGGGGCGTGGATGCGGTCCGACCGACCGTCTTCTCCGTTAAAGGGCCACCTGTCCAGGTGCTTGACTCTAAAGCTGACTATGAGCACTTGGGCATCCCCACGGGATATCGAGTGTGTGTGTGTGCGAAGTGCGAAGTGTCTTTAAGTGAAATTACGTCCCGTCCCGTTACGGCTACGGGTCACGGTCATTCGACCGAAATTCCTTTAATCAAACGATGTTCCGTCAAAGACATCTCACCGAACAGACGTTCGGTCAAATAGACTTTTCGTTGAAAGGATCTTTCGTCGTCGAATAGATGTTTAATCGATGGACGTTTCGTCAAATAGACTTGTCGTTATTTATCTAAATTAAAATTGGGGGATGGCGAGCAAAGCGAGCAAGCGGCCTTAGTATATAACAATTCTGGTTACATAAATAAATAAATAAGTATGAATAAATTTATTACTTTATGTAGCTGCTATGTGCCGAAATTCTTAGTAAAAAAAACTATACATACGTTGAATGCATCAGCTGCCCATTTCCTAAAAGCTTGATCTTGACCACACAATTCATCTCCATGGGACAAATAAAGTAAACGTTCTCCTCCCAACTCATCTAATAAATTATCAACATATTTTCCGAATGCACAAAAATTAGGATATGCCGAAGATCCTAAAGCAAATACTGCGAACCTAGAATAAATTAACGAATATATATATATATATATATATATATATAATTTTTACATTACATACACATACACGCAGTAGTATCTTTATTTGCATACACACTTTTTTTACAATATGTACATTAAAAACAAATTATTTCTATTTTATATATTATGTTTAACCCAGCTTTAGATTCACATTTTCCCTTGTGTTTCTTCCTTTGTGATTCTAAAAAACTATTCTTGTTCTCTCACTTCCATTAACTTTCTCTTTTTAAGGGGAATGATACACCTTAAATTGTCAAAAAATAAAAAATGTAATTTTGTTTATATTTGTTCTAAATTGGATTTTTCATTTTTTTACGATTTAAGGTGTAATCGTTCCCTTCATCCTTTTTTTTTCCTTTTTGCTGTCCTTCCCTCCTCTTCGTTATCTCTTTCCTCCTCTCTGCTCATTTACCTTTTTTATCCTGCCTTCCTCCTCCAGCCAAACACGTTCCACTTCATCCACTATCACCGTGAAGTTTCCTTTTCTAATCTTTCTCCTTTTCTCCATGCTACTTATATCCTTCTCTCTCTTTTTATTATTGCCTTGTTTTTGCTCTTCTGTCCCACATTGATCCACTGCTCCAGCCTGCTCTCCTGTCTCTTGTAAATTCTTTCTCTCTTTTCCAAATTCTGATTATCTCCAGTAAAGAATAAAATTTCGGCCCATCATTTTTAAATATTAAATAACACAATTTATTCTTTTGTAAAGATTTAATCTCACAGGTAGATTTTGAGTAAAAAATAATATTTTGCTCCATCATTTTAAAAAAATAAATCGCACAACAGTTTAATCTTTTGAAAAGAATGAAATTTTTCTTTGTCATTTTAAAAGAATAAATGTCGAGTTTTATTTTTTACCAAAAGAGCGATTTAATCTTTATCGAAGAATAAAATGTACTCTTATAATAAAAAAGAATAGATCGTAGTTATTATTAATAGCAAAAAGAATAATTATACACCCTAAAGTCTAAAGAACAAAAACAGGTGCTAGGAAGAATAAATGTTTTGGTTTCTTCTTTGGAAAAGTATTTATTTATTTATTCATCCAGAGTAATAAATACATGTTATAGTTAACTCCAAGATATACTTGGTATATCTGGATTAACTGACATCCGGATCGGATTCGAAAAGAGCGCGAAATTTTACATCCAGATGAGCTTTCGCGTTAATGGTCAAAGTAAACTATACAATTAATTTCAAGGTCAAATTTTTGTTTGAAGCATAAAGCTTACAAAGACTACATCAGTGACCATGTTCAATGATATAATATGTACTTTTATTGTGGATAACTAAAGGACAACGTAATACATCTACTGAAGAAATGCAAACCTTGCCCCTAGGTACAAGTCAACACAGAGTCAAACACTTATTGATAAGGAGACCCCCTTTCCGCGATGCTTACAAGTGCATATTTTCATTAAACTTGTAAGCACCACCGGAGCCGACGACGAGGACGTAGGGGGTCTCCCGGCTCCATTTCTTTGGCCCTAAAAAAGGCCAATTTGTGGTTGTGTTGCTCTCCAAAGAGGAAGCCAATTAAGATCATGTTGTAACCCAGCCAATGAAGGCAAGATCGTGTAGTGACCCAGCCTATTATTCGTCTCGTTCGGCAGTTTGACTTTGAAGCTATTGAGCCTCGTGCAGTCTCTTTCGTGCTCTGCTAGTTTGTCGGCAGTCCAAAAATAGTGCAGACAATGATCGCAAATGAATTGCTTCGCTTTGCGAGAGCTCAGCTGAGCGAGACCAATCGCGATAAATATTTTATCTACACGTAGTAGAATTTCAGAGAAGGTACGTTCTCATCGTCATCGTTGTCGTCGTTCTGCTCATCCTCGTCCTCGTCATGGTCTTGTACAAAGAGAAAATTGACGTGCTTCTCTCTCTTCGAAACCGTAATGTGACAGGGAGACACGTCAAACTGTCTTCCGCCATTCTTCTTCAGCATGTAAAGATTGACCGAGATTTCGTTCTGTCTCTCGAACTTTGAGATCTGCTTAGGCATGACCGGAAACTCGATACTGGTAAAATCGAGCTCGTTCTCGAAGGCTTTGTACTTGCCAATGCGGCTCGAATTTTTTTCAGCCGGATGCAAAGCTGAGAGTATGGCCCACTTGAAACACTGATCGTCTGCGTCGTTTTGCACGTTGACACAGGCTTTCTTCCTCTTGATTGGTCCCGGGAGTTAGATATAGGAGCTGCCTCGCAACGGATTATACTTGTTGATATTCACCGTGAGATGTAGAATGGAACAAAGCGATCAGAGCGAACCCTTCTCTTGAAACTCCTCCATGTCTCTTTCGATGGACTGACTCACGTTACTCGAGAACCACGTATCGAGATTCGTAGTCTTGAAGTTCTGTCCCGCAAGCAGAAGCGGTTGGCGCATCGTCAGAGCAGCGCTTGCACGTGTACGACCGGGAATCAAGACTCCGTTTCCTCATCGACACCGGCTCGGCAGTCTCCCTCGTACCCCGCTCGTACTTCAAGGAGCAGAGAGTTCGCGACCCGCTCACGCTCAGCGCAGCCAACGCGTCGACCATCAACACCTATGGCACGCATGCGATGTCCTTAGATCTGGTGCTGTCAAAACCCCTGGCGTGGAAATTCATAGTCGCAGATGTCAGCAACCCTATCATCGGAGCGGACTTTTTAGCGCATTTCGGCTTAGCGGTTGACCCTCAGCGGAGGAAGCTCATCGACGCAGACCACATCCATCACGCAGCCGTCGCCGTCCTCCCAACGCACGTCTACTCAGTCGCTGTCAACATCTCCGTCGACATTGCTGAGGGAGTTTTTGCTGACCTGCTGAAAGAATACCAGGATCTAGCCACGTCAGGGAGTACGACCCGACCTCTCTGCTCTTCACCACATCGTCACGACCGGACCACCAGCGGCAGCGCGAGCTCGTCAGCTGCACGGCGAGCGCCTCGAAGCAGCACGAGCCGAATTCAAGGTCCTGATCGAGATGGGCATCGTGCGCATATCAGATAGCTCCTGGGCGAGTCCGTTACGGCTAGTCAAAAAGGCCGACGGCTCGTATCGTATCACTGGCGATTACAGGCAACTCAACAGCCGCACTGTGCCGGACAGGTATCCTCTCCCAGTCATCGAGGACCTGTTACTTGAACTTCGTGGCGACATCTTCTCAGTCATAGACTTGAAGAAGGCTTTTTATAATGGCCGCACAAGACGGCTATTATTACGCCATTCGGCTTATTTGAGTTCACCCGATCATCCATGGGCCTTCGTAACGCTGCACAGTCGCTTCAAAGGGCAATGGATCGCCTGCTGCGAGACCTGCCTTTTGCTCGGGCGTATTTAGACGATATAATCGTAACCTCTTACGGGAGAGAACAGCATCTGGAGCACTTTAAGACACTCTTCGCGACTCTCCGAGAGGCACACATCTGCATCAACCAGGACAAGTGTACGCTGGCCAAGAGCGAGGTTACCTACCTCGGATATGTCATCGCCGCAGACGGCTGCAAACCACCAGCAGGCAAAGTCGAGGCTATACAAGCGTTCCCGCAACCAGCAGATACGTCGCAACTTCGGCGCTTTCTCGGGCTTGTAAATTATTACAGGCGCTGTATTCCAGGAGCTGCAGGCTTGCTCGCGCCTCTTAACGACATGCTGAAACTGTTACCACAGCGGAAGAAACCCTCGCCTCTCAACTGGACTAATGAAGCCCTAGATGCCTTCATCGCCACGAAGAAAGTACTCGCTGACGCAACGATGAAGACTTTTCTGCGCAGCGACGCCCCTCTTCGGCTTTTCACAGATGCTTCCGACGTCGCCATCGGTGCAGCCCTGGAGCAACACGATCACGAAGATCTGTGGAAACCCCTAGGCTTCTTTTCCAGAAGGCTCTCGGACACTGAGAGACGTTACAGCACCTATGATAGGGAGCTTCTCGCCGCTTTCGCTTCGGTCAAACATTTCAGCAGCATCCTCGAGGGGCGCCCGTTTACGCTGCTGACAGACCACAAGCCACTGTCACTCGCAGCCCAGCAGCCCCCAGAGAAAGCGTCGCCTCGCCAATCCAGACAGCTCGACTATCTGCTGCAGTACCAGATCACCTTAGCGTACGTCAAAGGCCTCGACAACACCGCTGCGGATGCGCTCTCCAGAGTCGAGGCAATCAAGATGCCATCATGCATGGACCTCGTGACTCTCGCGCAAGACCAGCGCAACGACGCGGACCTGCCGCATCTGCTCGACGCCCAGGACTGTAAGTTGCAGCCGCTCAATATCGAAGGCTCCTCGCTCTACTGCGCAGTCGACGGCAACGTCATGCGGCCCTACGTCCCACGAGAGTACAGAAAGACCATCTTCGAGGCACTGCACGGCCTCTCGCATCCTGGCATCCGCACAACGACGAAGACGATAACCCAGAAGTACTTCTGGCCGAGCATGCGCAAGGACATCGCCCGCTGGACGCTCGCCTGCATCCCCTGTCAATATTCGAAGGTCCACCGGCACAACCGAGCAGCTCTAGGTGACTTTGCGGCCCCGGATGCGCGTTTTGACCATCTCCACCTGGACCTCATCAAGCTCCCGTCGTGCTCGGGTTTCCAATACTGCCTCACTATCGTCGACAGGTTTTCCAGGTGGCCTCACGCCATCCCATTGCCAGATCAACAGGCAGAGACAGTCGCACGAGCCTTTGTAGATCATTGGATCAGCTCATTCGGCACGCCACTCACTATCACGACGGACCAGGGGGCGCAGTTCGAAGCTCGTCTCTTCGTCGCCCTCGCTAACATCATCGGCGCAGACCGCGTGCACACGACACCATACCATCTACAAGCCAATGGACTCGTCGAGAGGATGCATCGCACGCTTATAGCCGCACTCATGTGTTGCGCTCCAACACCCTGGCCGCAAGCTCTTCTAACTGTCTTGCTCGGACTGAGGACGACTTTCAAGGAGGATCTGCAAGCATCGACCGCCGAGATGCTCTTCGGCACCACGCTTCGCGTCCCGGGCGACTTTTTTGTTACAGCGAACCATCCAGACGTCAACGCACCCGCCTTTGTCTCCGAATTACGAGCCTTGATGAGAAGGCTCCGCGCTGTCCCAGGCGCCAGGCACCTTCCACCTCGAACACCATTCTTCCATGGCGATTTGCGCACCTGCGCTTACGTGTTCAGGAGGGTGGACACGGTTCGGACGACGCTACAACCACCCTACACGGGGCCACACAGGGTGATTCGGTGGCTGAGCAAGCAGGCGTATGTCATCGACATCAACGGCGTGGACAAAACGATCTCCATGTCGTCGCTCAAGCCGGCCTACCTGGAGGCAGCCGACATTCCAGCAGCGCCGGCGCCCCCAGCAATCGTGCAGGTACCTGCAGCAGCCACGCGCCGAGCGCAGGCCCTTCCAGCAGCCGCGCCAGACGCGCAAGCACCCCCAGCAGCTGCGTCATCAGCGCAGCCACAACCAGCCGCCGCGTCCCAAGCGCAGGCACTTCCAGCAGCCGCGCACGCCGCGCAACCACCGCCCGAATCAGGGCCCTCCGCAGCGCCAGCACGATCCGCACCGACTCATCGAGCGCTGGTGCCATCTACCCTGGCGCCTTCAACATCTTCTTCGCAGCCCGCCGCCACATCCCTCCGAAGGCAAAGTAAAACCGTTTCGTTCCGGACGCATGCCACGTCCGGCACTGGCGGGGGAGTAGCTATGGCGGTTAGCGCTGGGCAGCATCAGCGCCGCAAACAGAAACTCCAGCTCAGGCCCGACTTCTCGTAACGAGTCTGGCCGTCATCGAGCTGAGAGCGCCACCAGGCCGACGCCACACTGTGGCGAGCACGTACCGCGCACCTGTTCGTCATTCTGGGATCGGCCGCCGAACTTTCTAATCGCACTGTAATCTTAGGCCTAATTAGGCACTGTAAATAAAGTTAGCTTTCTCGATACGCAACATCCTCGGAGAAGTTATTTTAACCCGGCTCTACCTTCCTCTAAATATAATAATAGGAACTCTAGTTTCAGTTCTACTTCTAGTTTCTACAGTCGTCTCTCCCTCGGTGGTGGTGATGACGTACTCGGCGGCGAGCTCGGTATTGACCTTCATCGACTTGTGTTCGGCCAAAGCGAGCTCGATCTGCTCATTGGAAATGCTAGCAGCGTCCTTCATGAAGCTCTTGACGTCGATGTGCTGCATGTTTTCGATAATGCCGCTTCTGATGCGGCTTTTAAAAGCCGAATGCACATCATCCCAGGTGACTCGTGGCTGCTGCTGCTGCTCTAGGCCACCTCCTCGCTTCAAATCGCCTTCAAGAACACTCCAAACGCTCTGCACGACTATCTGGCTCTTGTCCCGTGCGCTCGTTCTTTATGAGGCAGCTGACGATATAGTGAGGGACATCTACCGCTGACTGCTCGTCGCGGTGCGTTCTATCCTACGATATAGTTCTGAAAAGAACTGTTTCATTCTCTCTTTCGCAAGCAAAATTCATTTTACATTAATGATTTCGTAGTCCTAAAAAGGACTGATTGAAATTCATCGTATCGTCCGCCAATGTCCAAGGTTGCCCGCGCTTGCTACTGCTACTCGGCTCTAGTCCCTGCGGCTCGCGAGATAGTAAAGAAAGCCGCCCGCACAATACCGTCGTCCGCTCACCGCCACTGTTGTAAATGCGGCTTTTGTCCTAAGCGCTCGCTCTTTATGGTGTGGCTGACAAGATAGTGGGGGACATCTGCTGCCGTCGTGCTCATCGCGTTCAAACCTATGTTAAGTTCTGAAAAAAACTGTTCCATTCTCACTTTTATTCTCACACAAATATTTTATTTCTACGTTAATATTTTTCTAGTCCTGAAAAGGACTAATTCGTTAGTGCCGTCCTTGGCTGAAGGCCATCGCTGCTGATCATCGTAGCCAATGTAACTTTGTCTCCGTGGTAGTAAGGAAAGTCGCTGCCAACCGCTCGCTGTCGAAAATGCGACTCTAGTTCCCGTGCGCTCACGCTGTGTGGCTCGCAAGATAATGTGGAAATCTGCCGCTGCTACTGCTGCTGCTGCCATGACGAACGATGAATGACTGATACCGCTCGTCAAAGCGCGCTCTCTCTTATGCCTTCGCGCGCATCTGTGCCGAACCAATAGTGCGCGCGCTGAGGAATGGGGGTACGTGCGCTCTTTCGCGTGCGGCAAAGAGAACGTTTTTGCTGTAAGAAATCGTTACTGCGCGCGCATCTTTGCCCATAGCGCGCTCTTTCACCATAGCGCGCGGTAAAGATTCTCGAACGTTCTCTCTCCGTAAAATCTTTGCTGCGCGGTTCGTGCGCGCATCTTTACCACCTAGCGCGCACCTTCATTGCTCAGTGAAGATTCTCGCGGTAAAAGTCGTGGCGCCGCGGTTAGAGTTCTGAAAAGAACTGTTTTATTCTCTCTTACAATTATTTTATTACTACGTTTTATAAACTTGTAGTCCTTAAAAGGATTGATTGTAATATTTTTCCGTCCTCAATCAGCGTCGCGCTTCTTTAGGTAAAGGCTCTTTAACGGGCTGTCTCTCTTTCGTTGCTGGCTGGCTTCGACTGCTGCTGTATAGCTGCCGTGTGCGTTTTTGCTCTTCTTCTCGCTCACTCTCATGATCATGCTGCTGCTCGATACGAAATGACACTTCGACGCGAGAGCGCGCTCTTTATTACACGAGCGCGGCTGGCAAAGGGGAACCGGTAAAAAAAGGGGGTACCATGGATGAGCCCACTAGATGAGCGGTAGCCGCTCGGGGAGGGAGTAAGCTGGTAGTCGCAAAGAGTGGGGGTGAGCTGGGACCCGCATGAGCTAGGACCCGCATAAGCTAGTACCCGCATGAGCTAGTACCCGCACAGCTTACCTACTAAGCGCTAAACAATAAGATCGCGCTCTCTCGATGCGGAGGAGAACTCCTCGACGCACAGTGGGCCAGAAAATCAAAAAAGTGATCACGGACTGTCTTCACTCGAAGAAATGCTTGAAAAAAAATTCAAGGGTAGGAAAATCTTCATCAGAATGCCTAGTTTCCGAATCCGTTACCCCCAAAACCCGTGGACTTCTATATTTTTTGTCCCACCTCAAAACCTGACCTCATTTTTAGAATGTCCTTTTTCGATTTTACCGATAATAAGTTAGATCGTTGAATTTTACATTTTTAACCATAATAAATGAGATGTGGGCACAGTATTTACTAATATTATATACTAATATTATAACCTTTATATACTATATATAACAAATATATATATATGTATATATAGGTCGTTCATCGTCAAATCAAAGATCAAAAATTTGTTGCTTCTTCAACCTACGGTAAATATGTTCCAGAAACAGTTTCCAGTGCACCCGAATTTTTTTCAGATTTTTAAATTACTTTTTGCCAAAATGGTAGGGAGCCAAAGATGTCAATTTTGGCAATAATTGGGTTTTCAGCACTAATTAATTAATTCATAGCTCTTCAGGGAAGCATTTTTCACTATAAACATAAATATAGTTTTCTTTTTGTAAAATTTTCTGAATTTTTTAATAAAAGTACCCTTAAAGCCATATATGTATATTTATTTATACAACGTAAGGGTGTAAAGATGTGCATGTGTAATAAATAAATAAATAAATGCATACACACACGTGTGTCTATGCGCCCATATATATACATATTTATATATATTTTTATACATATACATACATACATATATACATATATCAACTTGATAATTATAATAACAAAAAAAACATGATGATAATGTTTGTAACTGTATTTTTAATAATAATCGTTTATAATTATAATTATCAAATTGATTTGATATTTTCACTAAGTATTTATTTTTCTTAGAGTATAATTCCTAGTTTTTATTTTTTGCGCACAGTAGATGTCAAAAGTACAAAATTCTTTTTTTTTATAAATTAGCCCTCGTAGTTTAATTATGTCTGATGAAAACTCATTTCAAATTTATTCTGATTAAAAAAAATCATTGTGCGCATTACATTATGTAATAAAAATATTGTATAATGTAATATAAAACTTATTATTTGATTTATCAAAACTTGACAATATTAATACAAGTTATGATATTTTTGTAACTGTTCTTTCATTAATAATCGTCTATAGCTTCGTTTAGAACTACCGTTATTAAATTATTTTATTATTTTTCGCAGAAAGTATTTCATTTAGCTTAGAGTAGGATATTCCTGGATGTTATTTATTAATGCGCGGTAAAGGTCAAAAGTACATAGTTTTATGTTTTTAAATCAATCCTCGTAGTTTAGTTTTGCCTGATGAAAACTCATTTCAAATTCATTCTTGGTTAAGAACGATTGTTTGCGATCACAAACAGTATTTTGAAAATGCGTTCATTTAATATAAAACGCCAAGAAATTTTTTTAATTTTAAAAGATAATTATACATTAGATTTTGCAAAACAAGCTGATGTAGTTGTGTCTTACTTGAGTAATAGTTTAGAATTAAGTGTTACCGAAAAGACTGAAGTCTCTTTTAATATTATGGAAAAATTTCTTCAACAATGTTAAGCGTAGATTATCTACTCTCCCAAAAAATAAAAGAAATTATAGTGTTTTCGAAAATAAATATGCTGAATGGCTTAAACAAGATGTCGAATTTAATTTAGTACAAATTGAGAAAAATGCTACTAAAGCAGGTAAGATATATTCATCAGTATATTATGATTATTTAAAAAACTGACATTTTTTATGGTTAACTTGATTTTTGTTTTTATTAATTTATCTAAAAGTAGTTTTATATTTGAAGGTTAAACATTATAATGTTATAATTTGTAAAATATTTTATTTCTATATATTTTTTGAAGGTATACAAACGACTGAACAAAAATATAAAGTTTCATTTAATAAGGCGTCAGAAGCAACAAAAAGACGACGAACTACAGCTTTGTGTGGTCAGTTAAGCGCTGAAGAAATTTATGAAGCAGCGAAAAAAAAATTAAAGTTGGACAATAATTCGCCTGGTGTCAGATTGATTTCTAAGATAGTTGATCCTTATTATGCAATAAATATTGAAAATGCGTATAAGAAAAAATCTTGCTTCCTGAAAGAGCTTTGTCATTAATGATCGATACTAATTTCTCTAAACAAATTTATCAAACAATAAAAGATGTTGCACTAGAATATGGTCACGATTTTTTGCCACCTTATAACGAGGTATGATTTTTAAATAAACAGTTGTAGTGCCTATGCTGTCTGACAAATCTGCAGGCTCTGATAAATCAAATTACAAGATTACAATTTGATTAATTTTAGATAATGATTTTTAATAAATATCAAATTAAACTTGATTATTTATTTGTTACTTTGAAATTGAGTGATCTTTTTTGATATTTTTAAATATCAATAATGCGCGCACTTTACCAAATTTTTAAGAGAAACAGATTCGTTCAGCTTGGGCCAAACTTTGTTTTTTACATAAAAAAATATTGATTTAAAGATCTTTCTTTGGGAGATCCTGGTGAAAATAATATTATTCACATAATTGTTAAAAAAATTTATTAGCTTTCATTAGTTTTTTTAGGTAAATATATTTTCACTTAGGGAACAAAAATAAATTCAAATATAATTTTCATTCCGGCCTTATCCCGCTAAATGACCATAATTGTTTTATTTAGGTTAGAGAAGCTAAAAATGAGTCTTATCCGAATGATTTAATAGTTACGGAAACAAAATGTGAAGTTTATCTAAAAAACTTACTAAGTCATTCACTGAAACGATTATTAAATTATTTAAACCTCAAATTCGATCGAACGGGTACAAAAGATTAGTATTTCTTGGTAAATACGTTTTTGACGGGACAAACGCTAACGTTTATAAACAAAAGGATGAAGACAAAGATGCAAAATTCAATAGTATTTTTTGTTCGTCATTCGTGCCTCTAAAATTATATGATATGGAATGTAACTTAGTATATTGGGAAAATAAAAGTTCATCTTCACCAAAGTTTTGTGGACCAATCAAAATTATGTTCGAAAAAGAAACGGATGTTTTATGTATCCAAGAAGAAGAAGATATGAAAAAGCAAATTTCAGAGCTAAAAAACTTTGAAACTACAGGATGCTCATTACCCTTTGATTTAAAGCTTACGATGATAGATGGCAAGGTGTGTACATGGTAAATAATTTTCTTAATTACTTAGGACAATCGTTAGGGTAAATTGATTAAGCAAACATTTCGTCATACGCTATTTTTATGCCGAAAATAATGAGTCGATTATCCACATAGATATCCATGTTCATTCACATTGATTCAACGTGAATATTTGCATGAATTATCTGACTAAATTAATCTACATGAATTCTTTGCATTAATTTCTGAGAATATTTAATTATAACAAGTCTATAACTTGGTGAGACAATTGATTCGTCGTTGAATTTGCACAGTACCATTTAGATGATACAATCAATATGAACTATTTTGTACCTTAAAAGCTCCTTGTTTTTTATTATCAACCCCGCTTTAATATTATTTGAAAATTTAAGTGAATAGCCTATGCAGATATCCACGTTAAATTAAAGTAGAATCAATATTTACCAGCATGGATAGGTAGATAATCCACGTTATTCTATCCAATTAGTTTAAACATGTTGGGTTGTAAACTTTACAAAATCAACTTCATTTTCATCTAAATATATTTTATCGAAAATAATTTAAATATCTATATAAAAATATAATCATAATTTTAGATTTGCAATGCACTGAATAGATCGTCAAGTCAAAGATGTTTTGTCTGTAGTGCTATTTATATCAGAACTGAATATTTTGTAAAATGTAGTACAAAGAAAAATTAATGATAACGCATTACTACGGATTTTCTGTGTTGCATGCTCGAATCCGATTTATGGAATTGGTACTGCATATATCATACCGCTTAGACATTAAAAAGTGGCGTGTAAGTACATGAATGTGATTATTTAGTAGCTCTATAATCCAAATATTAATTTTGAGTAAATATTAAGACGAAAAATCTGTCAAGATAGAAACAGTAACTAAAAGAGTTAATGTAATAGTTGCAAAATCAAATAATTTAAAAACAGATTTCATTAAATGACACCTTAGTTATTTCTTGTATGAATGTAATTTATAGCGTTAATGATTCTAAGCTTAGAAATTCATGAAATTTATAAATTTTTAGCTTTTTAACATTATAATTTAGTAGAAAATCTTGTACTTTTATAAATACGAACAATATTTCTAGTTCTATGTAAATAGATTAATATATATCATTTTACCTTTTTTTCTTGTCGTAGGTTCCAAAAGAAGAACAGGGTATTAGCAATAAAAGGAAAAAAATAATACAAGATGAACTATTAAGTCAGTTAGGTATATTGGTTGATGCTCCTACTCAAAACTTTAGAAATACAAATGACGGAAACACAGCTAGAACATTTTTTAATAACCCTGATATTGTTTCAAATGTAACTGGTAAGTAGTTAGTAAACAATATTACTAATGTTACTACGGAAGTTTAAACATAAATGCATTCAAAATCATTTTGAGCCAGTGCATCGTTTGTTAACAAATTAATTGTGACTTCAAACGTGCTTAAGTCACTTTTGTCATATGTTCTTAATTTTTATTTTTCGAAGTTAACAATTTATCCATACGTAAAGATCGCGCGGGAAAATAAACAACCAATTTGTGAGCGAGAATTAGATAGTTACAACGACCAATCTTGTAACAAATGGAATGATTATCATTTATTTTTGAGAGTAAAACACTGATTAAAATGAAGCATTTTAATTTAACAATTAAAATATAAATAAAATATAGTTTGTTTACCAAAAACGTTAAGAAATTGTATGTTGATAGCACTAAAATATATTAAAACTCTTTTAGAATTTGACATCGTCTTATTGAAAAAGTTTCAAACCATTTGGGCACTATATCAAGTAGTAATAGAATTAATACAGCTGCCTTCAAAGAATAATGTTTCCAAACAGCAAAATTGTATATAAATAAATACAACTGGTATAATATGCCACCTTCGATGCATGTTATTTTGATTCACGGACATGCGATTATTGACAACTTTGCGTTACCAATAGGAATGATGTCAGAGGAGGCACAAGAAAGCAACCACAAACTTGTAAAACGCTTCAGAGATAGATTTTCAAGGAAAACTTCTCGGTATATAATTCAAATCATATATAATTTTAAGTATTCTACAGCGCTTTTAGAAAAGTATTAAAGTAAATTTTTATTGTTTCTTTTGCATTAGGGTAAATACAAACACAGACATGTTCAAAAGGTTACTCATTAATTCAGATCCTTTTATAACGTTGTCAAGGCCAACATCTCATAAAAAACACAAATGCTTATCTGAAGATATGGAAAATTTAATTATTATACCATCACATACTTAAGATACGGATTCTGATTCTCATGAATCAGAAGATGAATCCGAAAGTTGACCAGAAGGTAGATAAAACATAGATCCTAAGAATTCAAAAGATACAATATAGGTTACTGTTGCCTACAGAACATCATGTACCATATTATTTTCGTTAATGATTGTAGTTAAAATTTAAAAGTTTATTTTATTATATGGATGTTATACTTGTACAATTTTTAAATGTCCTTCATTCATTAATAATTTCCTAACCAATAATATATCATATATTGCATTAGATCTAGCCTAAGATCATATATAGGAACATTTATCTTCAACAGCGAATTTATAAAACAATTCACACAAGATCCTATGTAAGATCTGGTTACCATCGCAGAAAACAAGTTTTTTTTTCAATATTTTACTCAAGATCTTATGTAAGATCTTATGTCAGTTTGTGATTCAAAATAATTGAGTAAGTCCTTACGTAAAATGTTAAGAACATATAACATAAGATTATTCAATAGTGTATAAATCTTAAT
>JAZHPH010000848.1:0-19836 GCA_037356405.1 Nasonia oneida | reverse complement strand
GGAAAACAGATGGACATGAATACTCTCAAATTGGAAACTTGCTTCGTAACGCTCTCCATGACGCATCAAAATTTTTTGTCATCGATGCATTAAAATAGAAATGGCTTCAATGATTCAAATTTTCCGTCTACAACATTCAACAATATGGCTATCCATCAAAGCCATCTTTCAAGTGCGTCACAGTTTGCACAAATCATAATCCAATCTACAAGACTGCCTGCGCACTTCACACTGTCAAACTTATGAAATTATTCTATCAGTCATGCAAACATTTGTAAGAAAAAAAAATAAATAAATAAATAGTAGAGAACACTATAGGCATTCTGGCTCATTTACGGTTTCTGGCTCACTTTGAGAAAGGGGGTGAGCTAGAATCCGTACGCATTCTGGCTTACATTGAGAGAAGAGGGGGTGAGCCAGAATCCGCATGAGCCAGTATGCCTATAGCCTATCTACTCTTCTTTTGTACTTCAATCTGTTATCACTTTATTATTTATTATATTTATTGATTATTATTATTATGTTTGGAAGAAAGAAAGAAATTAAATTTTTTTTTTTGGGGCGACGGAATCGAACCTGGAGCTTCAACATGAGAGTTGAGTGCGCTGACCGTTTACCTAAACAGATCTGTTACGTACAAAATTTCAGATCTAGCTGATGTAATTATTGGCGTGCGAACTAAAGTTAATAAAAATTAACAACGATTGATAAATAATAAAGTTAAATCATTAGACACAGAAACGCATTATAATAAAATAAACGTAAAATGTCAACTAAAATACTGATTACCGCAGAAAAAAAAATTAAATTCAAACCTTACCGACTGAGAATATTATAATTTTTCCCACATTTTATAGTACATTTTACCATCTTAGGTAGTAAAAATTAAAAAATTAAGTGTTTTGAAAGCCGTAACAATTTTTACTATCTGAGATAGTAAAAATTAATATCTCTTATAGTGAATTGTACTATAAAAGATTTTTGCTTCCTCCTAGAGGAAGCTTTGTAATAGTAAAATTTTGGGTTTCTATTTCTGGAACTACTTTGTCAATATCAATAAAATTTGACATGCATATATATTTTTGGATTCTGAATTCGAGAAAAACAGTTATTTTTTAATTTCTTAACTATATTTTTTATGGCCATTTTTTGATTTTTAAAAAACATTATTTTGCGTTTTTTTCAATCATCCCATTGTTACAAACAATTCAGCTATAATGCATTTGAAAGAGAATAAAATTAACTACTTTTCCTCGTTTGGTGCTCGGGATTGACCGCTTTGTTCGGCAGATAAAATGAAAAAGGCGATTTTTTTTTTAATTCATATCTCTGAGACTAAACGTCATAACCTCGGGAAAAAAATTATGTCAATGGGTCACGTATCAAACTATACCCCAATAAAATTTCAAGTGATTTGACTACTTATTTTTTCAGTAATAAATCGAAAATTGAAAAAAATGAGATTTTTTGTGCCTCGATTACGGACGCAAAAAGGCCTTATTGCACTTGAGATTTCGGAAAAAAGTAGATATTTTATGCGTTTTGGCTAAGTTTATTGCACAGCTTTCAAACCCCTATGGTTCGTAAGATATCAAGGTTTCAATTTTTTTTTGAAAATTTTTTGATTTCTTATATCATTAAAACAATGTAGTCAAATGCTTCAAAATTTTATTTGGTGATTCACTATAAAAAAAGCTATCTGCTGTTAAAATTTTAAACGATTCCATCAAGCGGTTTTCAACTAAAGCGCTAAGATGTAAAAATCGATTTCTTGAAAATTGCGCGAGCGACCTATCTAATGAATAACCTGCTGTTTTGATGGTTAGGTTGGTTAGGAACACATGTAAACATGCGTGAATTTCTGTGAAAAAAAAATTGACGACAGTGTTCGTATTCTATAATAAGAAAACAGAGGGGTCTGTAAACTTTTGGACAATGAACTATTCAAAATTTTTATTAAACTGTGTATCAAAAATCGCCTCATACATTAACAAGCAGATATATAGATATATTAAAACAATATTTTATTTATTGGACTTATAAATTTAGTTGGAGGAATCTAGGTGCCAATAAATTGGCAGCGGTTTTTTAAATCGTTTTTCAAATTATAATTTAGTGAACGAAACAGATAATTCACCAGTAAAACTATAGTTTTTTTACGTCAATTGTTTATTTAAAATATAGCACATGGAATAATGAATAAATTAATTAGTATAATAAAATAGTATATTTCGATACAAGTGCGCAAAAGTTGATTCTACACGAGCGGGAAGTTTGTCGCCCGAGCAAAGCGAGGGTGACTATCTCACGAGTATAAAATCAACTTTTTGCTCGCGTATCGAACGTTATTTTTCGATACAGGGGTGAAAAATGTGCTTGAACGTACGCGGAGCATGCGTAAAAGTGCATTTTACGCACACGTAACTGAAAATCTTGTTTTTCACAAATTGGTAAAACAAAAACAGAAAAAAAACGAGCCTAGGTATATGTAGTATATTTCAATTAACGTTCTGTTTAAGTTCTATTGTTTTCCATGCAACTTCATATTATTGATTGTAAATAATAACTGTCATTCAAAATAAATCTATCTTTGAGTAAACATCTTTGCACTTTCTCTAAGTTTACTCTATACATATACAATAGTATAGATTAAAATTCATTAAATAGAAGTTGATCTAAGCGATGCAGTTTTCAGTCATATAGAGTATACAGGGTGAGAAAACAAAATTTCGAAGCTTAATATCTTTAAAACTAATTCATTTAATAAACAGCCTAAAGAAAGGAATCAAGGTGCTATATAATTCCAACTGAATCCAAAATTTAAACTTGATCATTGCCTTTTAACTCCAGTTATCGCATCACATAGAAAAACGACTTTTTTCAGTTTTTGTTGTTTTTCTCAGGATCTGCCCCATGAAATGACTTAAAATTAATGTCGTGTATAGCTATAATAACTTTAAAAAATTCATATTTTTTTTTCTGAAAGATTGAATATATAGTTTTCGAGTTATCGAGTTAAGGTTTCAAAAAATCGCGCTTTATGGGGTATAATAAAAGAACGACGAACGATAATCTAAATTTTCCGCTAAAACTAAAATCTTACAACTAAAAAAACGCATCCATAAAATGTAAAAACAGATTGTATTACTACTATGCACTAGTAAAAACAAAGAAAATGAGATTTGGTGAGTTAAAATCAACTGAGTAGGAGCTGAGATACGATGTACACGAACGAACAGACACCACACACACATACATCCGTACATTTTCCAAAAACATCATTTTTCACAGCCCACATGTTTTTACACAAACTCCAAAAGTTACTATTACAAGGCTTTCTTAGGAAGGAAGCAAAAATAAAACGTTAGCAATATTCTCAGATGTTAGGTCTCATGTGTCAGTTGAAAAAATAGATGTAGTTATGGAAGATTGCTAGGAATAAAAACTGGAGGAAGATATTGTCGATAGAGAATCCCAACTTTGTGACGGATAAGCTGTTAAGTGAGATTAAAAACTGTATAGACATACCCTGGTAGAAAATCACTCATTTAAGATAGCCATGAAGGCAAAAACTGCCTAAGTAAAATGTAAAAAAACTGCATATTTTAAATTTCCTAAAAGTAGCGATATCTTGTGCATTTTTAATGGATGAGAATTATATTTCATGAAAATAACAATGAATCAATTAATTTTTGGATGTAAGATACAAAATTATTAATATTTAGGCGTAAACTGAATAATTTGAATAATTCAAACATGTGGCGAAGCTCGTAGGGCTTGTATGGAACAATGTCTGCGTGGCTCAGTCAGCTAAGGCGCACGGCCGCTCTTATTTTGCCTCTCGTGCAGGGTGTGGGTTCAAGTCTCAGGTCAGACAGAATTTTTTTCTAATGCATAAAATTATTCTTTACTTCTCTTTAAACTAGAAACTTCAATCCAAACCTGCTAGCTATTATTTTCTAATTCCAACATCAAACTGTGATAAGCCACGTGTAACCCAGCTGTGTTACTAGACCAACTATAATGGGCCGTTTGTACTTAAGAACAAGGTAAGCAGATTGAATCCGAGAACTACTCATTAAGTTAGAGAAAAAGCGTTACATTCTGCCTAACAAATGACAAGGAAAACTCACCAGTTCTTAAATTCCATGCCAATAACTGGCCATTAAGTGGGTTATAGATTCTACCAGGGAAGCTGCCACTAAAAAAAGAAAGAATAAACAAGGTAGAAGAAAGAGCTAGATCACAAGCACAATAATAAAATCATGTGAAACTAAAGAGTTTTTGTATAATTTGTGGTAACTGGATATAAACAACGACCAACTTAAACGTTAGATAAAGTTATAAAAGATGTCAAAATCAAATATGATCAAAAACAAGTACAAAGCAATATTAATAACACAAAAAAGCTTTGGGAAGTTATCAATAGTAAAATCGGTAACATGAAATCCAGTGAAACCATAAATCATATAAAGACTAGTCAAAGGAAAGTAACTGATAGAACAGAAATTGTACATAATATGAACAGTTTTTTCAGTTAAATAGGTCGAGAGTTAAGTGGATGTATAGTAAAACCGGATAATGCGGTACTCAAACTACCGGCTACCCAAATACCATTTTTATTATTCCAACGAACATGAGTGAGGTAATATCTGTAATCAATACATTTAAAAAAAGAAGTGGAGGAGTTGACATGATAAAATCCAAGAACTTGAAATTAATAGGTAATTATATAGCTGAAACGTTAACTTATATTATAAACTCATGTATTGAGACAGGAATTTGGCCTAATGCACTCAAATAGGCTGAAATTATCCGTGTCTACAAATCAGGTGAAGAAAGCAAAATTACGAACTATCGGCCTATTTCATTGATATTAAACGTAGCAAAAATTTTCAAAAAAATAATACATAATAGACTATTTGATTTGTAACTTAAAGAAACACAATCTTTGAACAACAATTTAGTTTTGTCAAGAAAAAAGGTACAAAAAATGCACTAAGTTACTTAGTGAATTCATTGTATAACAATATCGATAAGATCATCCCTAATAGTAAACCATAGTTACTTTTCTCGATCCGGCTAAGGCATTCGATACAGTTGATCATTGAATCTTACTAGATCAATTATATTGCATGGGAATTAGGGGACATGCTTTGATTCTACTCTCTAGTTATCTTAGTAACAGATATCAAAGTGTAACCCTACTGAAAAAGCTTCAGTGAAAATCAGATGATTTCTAGGTGATTTTCAAAGGAAAAGCGTGCCAATTTTGTATTTGATTAGCAGATGATTTTCAGGTGAAAAACACGTGACCTCTTATTTTAAAATCCCAATTTGTTTCGCATTTAATTAGCAGATGATTTTTAGATAAAAATCATGTAACCTTTTATTACTTTAAAATATTATGTTTTGGATTTATATTTTCTATAATTAAATAAACTTTTTAAACATTATTATTATTATTATTATTATTATTTTTATTATAATGGTTATAATGCTAGATTGTTCGCGTTTGCTATTTCGAAATAATTATTCAAAAAGACTGTTGATATTTAGTGATAAATTTTATCGTTCGCAAAGATTAATAGAATCTTTTTGAATATTATTTATATTATTATTTATATATTTTTAAAATTGTAAATTGCTAATTTTAATAACTTTTAAATAAGTGTACAATAATAATAAAAATTTTAATTGATAGAGAGAGAAAAACAGCATCAGGAAGTTTATTTGTGGTTAGGAGTACTAAATAAGTATTTGGTACATTTGTATGTTTTTTATTACAAAATATATTTTATCTATATACAATGCTCTTTTGATATTAGTAATGTAACATATTTGGTAATGGCAAGATGTACATATTTCGAAGAACTTTCATGAAAATACAAATACTTTTAATATTCGTAGTATCTATAACGTAGGATTCTCTTCAATTTCGTTGATTATTTGTAAAATACTATAATGTTTACGTAGACATTTTCGTGTTCGAACAATATTACAAATTGTTAATTTTTCTGATTTTCTCTATCTACTACGAATTTACAATACATGAGTTTATAATATAAGTTAACGCTTCAGCTATAAATTACCTATTAATTTCAAGGTCTTGGATGTTATCATGTTAACTCCTCCACTACTTTTTTTTTAATGTATTGATTACAGATATTATCTCACTTGTGTTCGTTGGATTCATAAAAATGGTATTTGGGTTCATTATCATTGTTCCGGGATCCTTGTAGGTTAGCTCATCCGTCAGACTACCCAGTGATGTACCGATTGGTAGCTCGTACACACCGTTTTCACCTTTACAAACATAAAATACTGAATCAATGTCACAGTAGAGAACTCGAGGACCCAAAGCATACAGGTAGTCAAATAGTTTGAGTCGTGCTTGTGCCGTTGTAAATGCAGCCAAGACAACGTTTGTCATTGATGACACTACTGAGGATGTCAGAGCCTCGTCCCTGTAGCACCAATTGACGTAGAGCGTATCATCATTGGCTGGTAAAATACCGTAATCTCCACCTCTGCACTGTTGAGTAAATTTATCAATATCTTCCGATTTTTCACAACAAGTGTTCTTGTCAAGTTCTCGCGTTGACCAAACTTTCGACACAGAAAATTAAGACAGAATTTGGCTACAGATCGTAGACCCGCATTTTAATATATATTATGCTTATTCAAGCTACCCTTATTGTGTTTCAACTCTTTAACGTAGCGTTCCTTATTCTCTTTTATGATACAGTCTGGTGGGTATTCTGACGCCGCAACCTTTTGCGTAAAATACTTGTTAATATATTCAGCAAAAATACTACCTTTTCGTTCATTCTGGTTGTACTGCGTCATTTCGTACGACCAAATTTTATACACAGACTTGACAACGTAGCTCAATGTGACAGCCGCTTTCATCTCCTCTGACACCCATATCCCCCGCAATACGTGCTCTTTTACATCCTCACGAAGACGACTACCAAAAAAACGCATCTTGTGGGTCAAGCGGTTTTCTCTTTCTATTCATCTTATTTTCATCGAGGAATTGATGTAGTTCTTCGTTTTGCGAAATTTTGGTATTGAATTAACATTCCCATTTTTTAATAAGTTAATAATTTGCTGTCGTTACTCTGTCGCTGATTGCTAATATCTTTTCGTACCTCGCATCAATTGATTCACCACTCGTTAAATCTATATCTCGTGTAGCATTAAGGACAACCTGGCCAAAAACACCATACAACTGGAAAAAATACCACAGTGCTGCTCATTTTCTTGCGGTTTACAGAAACCATCAACTACGATGCCTTCCGTCAGTCGTTTCACCTAGCCGCGTCCTGCGTGCTCGATGTGATGGTGAAAAATTCGCTTTTTCGTCCAAGCAAGCCAGTGTAAGGCAATTTCGGACTTGTTGTCAGTTGTCAGTCATTCTATAGTCACGTGGTAGTCAAATACATATTTGATCTTATTTTAAAATTTTTTTTCTAAACACTCTCATACAAGAAAAAGCTATGGTTGTGAACTCGACAATAGGATCCACATGGTATTTCATAAACGTTTTGCGAAATGCTAAACAAGTCAATAACAAAATATTTACATTTTGTTTGCAGTATTTCACGATTTCTAATTAAAAATTAAACGTGTATCCGCTTTGCTGCTGATCAATATATAATTTCAAAAAATTTTGAAATGTTATTAAAAATTCCAAAAACCGTTATCTATTAATCAACGAAATGGACCATTTACAATAAATAAAGGGTTATATTAATAAAAAACAATTCTCCGACCAAGATTTGAACTCAGAAGCCATTTGCTCTCTTCGAAGGTTTATATATAAAAGCAATATATCTATGTAGATTTTCATTTTTATTATTATTATTTCTCGTACAAAACATTTTCTTTTTGAAAAAGAAATAACTGATAAAGATTTGATAAGTGCATGAAAAGTGGCCTATTCATGCACTTATCAAAAAAAGTACGTTGTACAACAAGGGGGAAGTGGCTTTTTCAGACTCGGGTGATGTTTTGAGCACTTGTGTCCGTCTCGAACGCCTACGGCGCCCTCGACTCCCACTCGCTCAAAACATTACTTTTGCTAGAAAAAGCCAATTTTTCCCCCTAGTTGCACAATATACTATTCTCCCCGCTTAAGCTTAAACTTTTTCTAACACGCTTAGAATGGACGATTTTCTAGGCTACTTTTAGGCATGAAAAAAGCTTCATTTCATGGGTGTTGGGAAAAACAAATTTATTGTTATTAAAATCATAATTGTGCATATTGATAAGTTTGAAAATTATAAAAAAACTAATGATGAAATTAATTAATGGAATTAAAACCACTTACTTTTTTAATAATAATAAATTTATTTTTTATTCTTTATTTCAATTTCAAAAAGAAAATTTATTTGTACGAAAAAGAATGATGATGAAAATGAAAATCTACATATATGGATTGCTTTTATACATAAACCTTTGAAGAGAGCAAATGGCTCAGTTAGTAGCGCATTTGATTATCACGCCAAGGTTTTAAATTCAAATCTTGGTAGGAGAAATTTTTTTTCCAATGTAACCCTTTATTTATTGTAAATAGTCCATTTTGTTAGTTAATAGATACAGTTTTTAGTATTTTTAATAACATTTCAGAATTTTATTATTAATCGCGTGATAATTTTTGCCGATAACTTTACGTGATTATCACAGGATTATCGCGTGATAATCGCGCAATAATTCCGTGATAATCACGTGATTTTTTTCAGTAGGGTCATTTCTTTACACTCATGGATCCTGCTGCGTATGAATCAAGGGGTGTTAATGGACCTATAAGCGGGCCTGTTAGGGGAGTGGAGTTGTCGCTGGGAGCTGGGGTGAGATCGGCAGAGCGTCGAACCAAGACCCGCTTCATCCTTTCTGCTCAAGGCAGAGAAAAGGGGTCGTGCGCGCGAGGTTGTGATCGGGGTTAGTGTACGCCGCTGTCCAGGGAGCGGTGTCGTCGGGCAGAGAGATGGTGCGCGTGTCCGACACGGCACACACAAGCTTGATGGCGTATGCTTGCTCCTTGTGTAGCGGGGCGGATGGGATAGGCCTACTTCCAGGTAGGCAGAGTGGATGGGTGAAGCAGGCAGGCAGGCAAGAGAGGCCTGTTGATGCTCCTTGCTGTGGCTTCCTCGTTGCTTAGAGGGCAAACACTGCTCAGACCTCTCTAAGTCGACTGTTTGAGAGAGTCTGGACGAGGGAGTGCCGCTCAACCCGGTGGAGGTTACACCACCCAGTTATGATAAAGGGTGAGGGGAAGAAGAAGATTTCGAAGGATCTTCGGAGAGAGTGATTTGTGAGCAGAGCAAAAGGTGTCCCGTGTGAAACGGAGAACACTTGGCGTAGAGCGGAGAGCGCACGGTGCAGAGCGAGAAGAGAGCGATTCGTCGCTCTCCTCGCAGGCGATGGTGGTGAACCCGAAGAGTCCGCTGGAGGTGGCGATGCTGTGTCTGCTGCTCCCGAGAGTGACGTTGGGCTGATCAATGGGTCGTCCTGGCAGTTGCTCCTTGCAGAGGGAAATCGTCTCAGTAGTGAAGTCGGCCGGCAGATGTTCTTTAGCAGCTTGTCCCTGTCGATTGCTCGTTCAGTGACGGAAGCCTCCAGAAGCCTTGTTTAAAGGCGCTAAGATGCTTATCGTGGAAAGGGGGGGGGGGTGAGAAATGATTACACGAAGTAATTATATCTCAAACAAGAATCAGATTTATTGCGTCTAGAATGAGTTGTGCAAGTAGCCTTGGCTCCGTGCTTCCACTCAGACGCAGTCTGATGCGGGTTGGGGAATGCCTCGGCCTGGATCCGGTCCGCTTATCGAAAGCGCCACTCCAACGAGGATAGACCTTAATAGAAGCGCAGAGCCCCATTCTAAAGTGAGGCACCCTGAGAGTTAGTAAGCACCCTGACCACCGCGGCGCGTCAGTCTTGTTTCTTGCGTTCTGACGGTAACAGAGTGCAGCTTAGTCGGTAATATATCGGTCATGCTAATCAACTTAGTTTTTATATGCAATCGGCGCATCGGAGGAAGGCGAGTGAAATCAAGGAATAAATCTAAAACCGAAATGCTTAAACCCAGCTACCCAAGGCGTCGCGATTCTTAATAAGAGAAGCTCAATTTAGATAATACGTCGGCACATCGAAGAATAATAAGGCAAGTAATACATCTAAAACCAAAACCCTTAAACCGAGCTACCCCACGCATCGCAATTTTTAATAAGACAAGCCTTATTTAAAAAATACGTCGGCACACCGGAATAAGAAGGCTAGCGAGAGCGGGAAATAAATCTAAAACGAAAAGCCCTAAACTCACCTAACCCACGAGTCGCTATTTTTCGTTATAGAATATTTATTTAAAAAATACGTCAGCACATTGGAGAAAAGCTAGCGAAAGCGAAGAGTATTCTTTAAAAAAAATCTTTTATTAAAACATATTATTCTCTAAAATCTCGAAGCGTGAAGTAGATGCGTTTTTGTTTTAGATTTATTCCTCGCTTTCGCTAGTCTTCGTCCGATGTGCCGACGTATTTTTTAAATAAATATTCTATAACGAAAAATAGCGACGCGTGCGGTAGGTAGGTTTAGGGCTTTTGGTTTTAGATTTATTTCCCGCTTTCGCTAGCTTTTCTCCGGTGTGTCGACGTATTTTTTAAATAAATATTCTGTTATTTAAAATCTCGACGCGTGGGGAAGCTGGGTTTGAGGGTTTGTGTTTTAAATTTATTCCTCGCTTTCGTTTGCCTTCAGCTGATGTGCTGACGTATTTTTTAAATTAAGCTTGTCTCATTAAAAATTGCGACGCGTGGGGTAGCTGGGTTAAAGCATCTTCGTTGGCCATTCCGCTTTGGGGAGTTCGCACTAGTAACGTTGCCGCCTAGCGGCCGCGCATGGTACTAGTTGTGCGGCGGGCGCGCTGCCAGTACTGGGGTCACGATTATTCGGAGGGTCGCTCAAATGTCAACTTTAGGTGGCAACGCGGTAAAAGCGATCTGCTTTGTCCTCTGAAGTCAGCCATAGGGCGACCCTGCATCAATTCGAAAATGTTCGAATTACCGGTGGCTGCACCGATAAATAAGAAAATGTCAAACTAAAACTAAAAAACAGCGATGCCAAAAGTGGCAGAACAGAAAACGGTAAATTTAAATAGTTTTAAAATCGAAAAAAAACATTTCTGTAATTAAATTTTGTATATCGGGCAATTAATTAGGTACTCAATGAATAAAAATTGCTGTAAAAAAAATGTGTAACTTTAATAACAGTTATAAACATTCATTGAACTTTTTACGTACTTTTTCCCGAATCGCATTATTGAAATCGTACAAAATTTTAATTTTGGCATTACAGGCGGTTGAAAACGGTTGAATAATAAACTATACGAAAAGTATGAATTATTAGGACATTATTGGAATAATCAAAACGCTTAAACAACAATATAAATGCAATAAAACGATAAAGCCACTTTTACACTATATACTGGAATTGTAAAATCTTTAAATTACTCTTCAATCTATGTACTACAGGGGTTTTTTGGGGTCGCTGATTACGAATCTGATATCAGATTTGCAAAATAATTTGTTTAAACAACTTTGTTTATGAAAATTACTGCATAATTTGAATTTTGAGAGAAACCTATGTACTCTAAGGGGTTTTTGGGGTCGCTGATTACAAATCTGTTATAGGATTTGTAAAAATAATGCATATAACAACTTCATACGGAATACATTGCAAAATTTAGTCCTTTATTTTTGTTGAACCAAAATCTTGCGTATTAACAAGGATTTCGGAGTATCCGATGATGAATGTTATATCAATTTTGCAACAAAATGCAGCAAGCTTTAGACTCAACTTCATATGCTCTGATAAGCCATTTACTCTACGCACCGTAAATTTCAATGCATCGAAATAACGAAGGAAGGTGAGGCAAGCGGAAGGAAGCAAAAATAAATCTAAAACCGAAATGAATAAACCCATTTAACCTACGCTCTCCAAACTCAATAAATGATTTAAACTACATCTCGGCACATCGGAGGAAGGCGAGCGAAGCGAGTATAAAATCAAAGCGCTTAAACCCAACTTAACCACGCTCCCCGAGCTCAATAATTTATTTAATCAACACCTCGGCACATCAAAGGAAGGCCAGCGAAGGAAGGATAAAATCTAAAACCAAAGCGCTTAGACCCAGCTACCCCATGCTCCCTGAGCTCGATTATTTATTTGAAAAAACACCTCGACACATCGGAGGAAGGCGAGAGAAGCGAGAATGAAATCTACAACCAAAGCGCTTTAACCCCACTATACCGCGCTATCCGAGCTCAATTATTTATTTATAAAAACTCCTCGGCACATCGGAGGAAGGCGAGCGAAGCGAGAATAAATCAAAAACCAAAGCGCATAAACCCAAATACACCACGCTCTTCGAACTTAATAATTTATTTATAAAAACTTCTCGGCACATCGGAGGAAGGCTAGCGAAGCGAGGATAAAATCTAAAACCAAAGAGCTTAACCCCAAATACACCACGCTCTTCGAGCTTAATAATTTATTTATGAAAACTCCTCGGTACATCGGAGGAACGCGAGCGAAGCGAGGATAAAATCTAAAACCAAAGCGCATAAACTCAAATACACCACGCTCTTCGAACTTAATAATTTATTTATAAAAACTCCTCGGCACATCGGAGGAACGCGAGCGAAGCGAGGATAAAATCTAAAACCAAAGCGCTTGAATCCAGCTATCCCACGCACGACAAGTTCAGATATAATACATAAACTCTCAAACCCACCTACCCCATGCACTGCGTGTTTCCGTATTCGGCACAGTAGAGGACAGCGAGCAATTGTGAGAATTATTGTATACAAGCATGTATACAATATGTTGTAATTGTCCAATAATTTGTACATGTACAAGCTATTGTAATCGACATAAGCCGACGGCGCGTGGATTGAAAATGAATGGATGCTTCAAATGAGTACTCTCAAATCATAGAATTTTGAAGACTATGTTTACGTAACTTGTACATAATTTATTTTTCTAGAATAAAAAATGCGAGAGTAAAATGACTGCGAAGCTGTATTATTGCTGTAAACCTCGCTCGCCTTCCTCCACTATGCCGAGTTCTGAAACTCGCAGTGCGAGGGGTAGGCAGATTTTTTATTTACATGTTATCATCCCTCACACCCGCCTTCCTTTGCTGTGTCGAGTACGTTAACTTGCAATGCTAGGGGTAGTAGGTTTAAGAGTTTATGTTTTTTATATAATCTTCGCAGTTGTACGCCTTTCTCCGCTATGCCGAGTGCTGAAACTCGCCGTGAAAGAGGTACGGGGATTTTAATTTAAAATTAAATCATCCATGTCGCCCGCCTTACTCCGTTGTGTCGAGTATGTAAACTCGTAGTGCATGGGATAGATGGGTTTAAGAGTTTATGTTTTGTATATAATTCTCGCAATTGCTCGCCTTCCTCTGATGTGCCGAGGAGTTTTTTTAAATAAATTATTAAGCTCGGAGAGCGTGGTGTAGTTGGGTTTAAGCGCTTTGGTTTTTGATTTATACTCGCTTCGCTCTCCTTTCTCCGATGTGCCAAGAAGATTTTTAAATAAATTATTGAGCTCGGGGAGCGTGGGGTAGCTGGGTTTAAGCGCTTTGGTTTTAGATTTTATCCTCGCTGTGCTCGCCTTCCTCCGATGTACCGAGGAGTTTTTATAAATAAATTATTGAACTCGGGGAGCGTGGTGTAGTTGCGTGTTTATCCTTGCTTCACTCGCCTTCCTTCGATGTGCCGAGGTATTGATTAAATAAATTATCGAGACATTTTGTTTAAATAAATGATTGAGCTCGAAGAGCGTGGTGTAAGCGCTTTGGTTTTAGATTTTATCCTTCCTTCGCTGGCTTTTCTTCGATGTGCCAAGGAGTTTTTTAAAATAAATTATTCAGCTCGGGGAGCGTGGTTGAGTTGGGTTTAAGCGCTTTGATTTTATACTCGCTTCGCTCGCCTTCCTCCGATGTGCCGAGATGTAGTTTAAATCATTTATTGAGTTTGGAGAGCGTAGGTTAAATGGGTTTATTCATTTCGGTTTTAGATTTATTTTTGCTTCCTTCCGCTTGCCTCACCTTCCTTCGTTATTTCGATGCATTGAAATTTACGGTGCGTAGAGTAAATGGCTTATCAGAGCATATGAAGTTGAGTCTAAAGCTTGCTGCATTTTGTTGCAAAATTGATATAACATTCATCATCGGATACTCCGAAATCCTTGTTAATACGCAAGATTTTGGTTCAACAAAAATAAAGGACTGAATTTTGCAATGTATTCCGTATGAAGTTGTTATATGCATTATTTTTACAAATCCGATAACAGATTTGTAATCAGAGACCCTAAAATCCCCGGGTAGTATATAGCTTTTTTACAATACTCGAGTTATGCAGTAATTCGCATCAACATAGTTGTTTAAACAAATTATTTTGTAAATCTGATATCATATTTGTAATCAGCGACCCCAAAAACCCCTTATAGTACATAGATTGAAGAGTAATTTAAAGATTTTACAATTCCAGTATATAGTGTAAAAGGGGCTTTATCGCTTTATTGCATTTATATTGTTGTTTAAACGTTTTGATTATTCTAATAATGTCTTAATAATTCATACTTTTCATATAGTTTATTTATACAACCGTTTTCAATTGCCTGCAATGCCAAAATTAAAATTTTCTCCTATTTTAATAATGCGATTTGGGTAAAAGTACATAAAAAGTTCAATGAATGTTTATAACTGTTGTTAATGTTAAAAAATTATTTTTTTACAGTGACTTTTATTCTTTTAGTACCTAATTAATTGCCGGATATTCAAAATTTAACTCAGGATTTAATATTTTCGTTTTATATTAGCAACTTGCTGTGCCTGGTGTGGATGGTTTTAGAAAATTTTAGTTTAGTATTATTTTTTCATTTGCATCTCGCTGTGTGCATGGGGTAGGTAGATATAAGTTTATGGGATATATTAATATTTACGTATGATCTTCAAATCTTGGGTAACTAGATTTGGCAGTGCTTAGGGTACTGGTTTCTTAGTTTTAGTTTGACATTTTCTTATTTATCGGTGTAGCCACCGGTAATTCGAACATTTTCGAATTGATGCAGGGTCGCCCGATGGCTGACTTCAGGGGACAAAGCAGATCACTTTTACCGCGTTGCCCCCTGAAGTTGGCATTTGAGCGACCCTCCGAATGATTGACCCCAGCACTGCGCGCTGCAGCGCATGTAGCGCATTCAGGCGGGTTGCGGGTAGCCAGGAGCTTGTGCAAGAGAGCCTGCGGGTGGGTTACTACAGACCTATGTAGGACTGATTTTCCTACGTATTGAAAAGGTGTGGAAACCTTTCTCTATATCGGGTAATCCGTAGGCGTTGGGCAAGCTGCATAAAGACATGTGAAAGTAATTTAAGCTGTCAATGAATTTTGCCTGTAGAAACTATACTAGGAATATTTTAGATCCATTCATTACTATCAAAGGTACAACCAGATCTTAATCAAACGTCTCCACAATATACTTAAAGATAAACTGCGAGTCAAATCCTTGTGAATTGTGTGCTATTCATATAACTTGCTAAAATTGCTATCTTGGAGCTATCGCAAGTTCAATTGTTTCACCGGCTCATCATCAAACATGCATTCACGAATACCGCATTTTTCACAGCTTATTGAAATATCTACAACTTTTTATAATACGTGCGCAGACCTATTGTACAACAAGCTGATTCGGAACATGAACTTTCTTTCCTTTATCGCCTAGCACAGAGAGCGATTGTTGTGTTCTAAAATCGTAAAACAAACATAGGGCTAGATTTGTAGATTCTGAGCTCTTGTTCTACTGTACATGACATAGGTGTCTAATGGGTACCCGTGACATGCAAGTTGTGCAAAAAAATATACCGTGCTCATGTGAATCTTTTCTGTTTATTTGAATTATTTAAAAACAGTTTTGATAGAGTTTAACTTTGCTACACATACTACTGTTCCTATTATACCATCCTTTTTTAAGATGATTTGCTCGACAGTTTTCGCCAAAAAATAATCTTGAACTGTCATTGCATTTTTAAGTACCTCTGTCACATTACAGGAAGGCGACGACATACATTTGTAACACTTCTTGGAGTATCTGTGCTCCTCGGCTCGCCAATAACTTTTATTGTACGGTATACCGAAACCGGCGCTACCACTGGCTGCAGTAAGATTCAATATCGGCTGATAATGATGCGCTCATTCGTAATACATTATACGTAATACATTATACGTAGCACATGTAAAACTTTATTACCGTAAGTAACGCTAACAGTTCGTCTTCCGTCATCAATTGGCGGGGTACTACGTCTAGATGTGGAAATGTTGTAGACAACAATTGCTTTATTACAAGTAGCAAAATAATCTTCAAACTTACGGATTTCTTGTAGCCTGCAACCCTCGACAGGTACTTGAAAATTTGCTAAATTAACAAGTTCCATGGCCGCATTTCTCTGTGTCCTTACTCTACTATTCCAAATCAGATTGTAATAAGTAACTATAGGCGGTGACTAAACTTTGAGGTAGACACAAGTTGTCACTATTCACAATACTCAACATGGACTTTTTATTCACTGATTTTTCAGTCAAACACACTCGTCCATCACCCACGATATCTTCAACAATAGCGCAATTAATGGATAATCTTTCGTCCATTTTAAACTTATTAGCACTTTGCACATCACTGTATAGTAATCCCCAAAGATGTTCAATAAGACAATCTCCTATGAATCTGAACGATAGCCAAAGAGGTCCACGATTGAACTGCTCCGAATAGATTGTCACGTCAATGAAATCGCTCGGTCTACCTCTTTCCACAAGTTGTCGATGCAAGTCTTGCACATCCCTGGTGAAAATATTGATGTGATTTTGTGATATATTGAAATTTCGTATTTCTTCATGTAATTTTGATATGTGATTTGTGACATCAGTTTCTTATGTACTGATTTCGAACTTTTTATCACATTATTTTATGACTTCTTAGAAAAATTTAAATATTTCAGCTTCACAAAACATTTTTACGTGATTTAAGTATGTTTTTTGATTACATAAATATTTAGTTCTAAATACTTGCTACTGAATACTCTTAAATAATTTAAATTTGTTAAAATGAGAGGCCATATAGGTGCTACCATGCGGATAGTAGTGCGGAAAATAGGGGCTAATGAGTGATAAATATTATTTTTTTATATTCATTAATTTAGTGAAAGTATTAAAAATGATTAATTTCTTAGGCATTAGCCCTCATTTTCCACACTACCATCTGCATGGTAACACCCATATGACCTCTCATTTTAACAAATTTGAAGTATTTAGGAGTATAATTATTTTGAACTAAATATTTTTGAAATCAAATAACATACTAAAACTACGTAAAAAAGTTTTATGAAGCTAAAGTATTTCAATTTTTCTAGAAAGTCATAAAATTACGTGATGAAACGTTCGAAATCAGTACATAACAAACTGACGTCACAATTCACATATCAAAATTACACAAAGAAATACGTGATTTTAATACATCACAAAATCACATCAATATTTTTACTAGAGACAGCCTTCAAGCCAGGTGTCAAAATCTGCATTTACCGATAGTTCTGGTAGAATCCCGCGTATCTCTCTTTTTTCATAGCCAAAACGCCTGTAGAACCGCGTTGACTCGCTTTCGATTATAAATCGAGGATTTTCCTCTTCTCCTCTTCCTTCACCGCTCTGTGAATAAATACCTGTAATATTTATTTATAGATTTTTTGTATGTAATGATACAAAAAATTACTTTTTACTCTTACCTTCATCAGCTGTATCGGTTCTACTACTAGTGCTGTCGCTACCGCTACTCTGCAACTAAAGTATTAGACGTGCCATGTAATGTTCAAAAAAACAAAAAAGAAATTGCATTAAAATGACAAGTGTAATACTTACAAGAAACCAAAGATAACGATCATTTTATCGATGAATCTTTTGATCCTCTACGGCCCAGCTTCTGAAACTGTAGTGCGGCAGATAATTGCGTAAAAAAAATTAATTTTTTTCTACTATCTCACAAGCATCACTCTTACCATTGAATATTTTCTTTTGGTGGTGGTGCTGCTGCTGTTGTTGCCCTTTATCGAGAGACTGTAGCTCTGAAACTTAAGTATTAAACCTGACAAAAAAATAATAATGATCATTATAATGCCAGTCGTAGTACTTACCAGAATTTGGTAATGGTGATGATCCTCGATGATTGGTGGCTGTTGATGCTTTAGTTTCTAAAACTAGCTACTAATAACAAATTCAATTTCTAATTATCGCACAAACATCACTTTCACCATTGCACACTGTTTGATGGTGATGGCGTTGCTGCTGCTGCTTCTCATAACAGGTCAATATTACTGCATCACCCTCGATATCACTACGCATCTCGTTAATGACTAAAAAAGAAAAAATGTATGATTAATTATTGAAAACATTTCTAATATAAAAATTGGTATTAAAAAAAACTTATCATGACCGTGAAGCATTCGGCAAAGCTAGCGGATGTTCATGCTCGTTTCGCTGCTGTATTGCCTGCACAGCAATTGACAGAACATCCAGATTGTGGAATCGACCGGAGGTATATAAGTGGTAATTCTGCAATGCAGCAAGAAGAAATGCAATTTTCTGCATAAAACCTCTGCTGGTTGCTCCAGGAGATCCGAACTCTACACTCTACCACACATGGTGCGGGTCGCGAACTCTAGCGACATCTAGCGCAATACATATAACTTTGGCTAGATGTGCTACACTTGCCCCAACCATTATGTCATTAAAGATGTGTTTTGACTGCCCGTAGGAAACTGTGACAAACTGTGCAAGCGCTGTCCTTTAAATATAGTCCACAGTGTAGCCAACATGGCGGCAATCAGAAAGTTTCTCACGACGCTTTTTCTGCTAATGCAAAAATGCATATCCGAGTTTTGAACACACGTAAGTACACTATACCGCAAATTCAAGGTGAACAGATTACGAAATGCTGACGACGTAGATAGCGACGCCAGCGACATCAATACCGCTCGCTTCGTCAATGATGGCGGTGGCGTGAGCGATTCTCCTTCCTCACCTCTTACACCGGGCTAAGGACCGGCGTAGCGCAGTTGTGTGTGTGTGTGTGTAGATGTGTGGGTATGTATACCGTAATATTTCTGGAACTACTTCATCAATATCAATCAAATTTGACATGGATATATATTTTTGGATTCTGAATTCGGGAAAAATAGTTATTTTTATTTTCTCAACAATTTTTTTATGTCTATTTTTCGAGTTAAAAAAAAATACTTTTTTGTATTTTTTTCAATGATCCCATTATAAAAAACAATTTAGCTATAATGCATTTGAAAGAGAAAAAAATTACCTAATTTTCACTTTGGTCCTCGGGATCGACCGCTTTTTGCGGCAGATAAAATGAAAAAGGTGATTTTTGTTTTAAATATATATCTCTGAAACTAAACATCAATCTAATTTGCAGTTTTATAATTTGTAATGGGGCGTTTATCTAGCTGCACGGCGCCACGGAAACGACGCCATGTCACTGGGTAGACTATGACCAAAAACTGGTGATAGCAGATAGATACCAACTTTATTATATGACTGACCTTGTGATTTGTTTATTGTCAATGCGAAACCTAATCTAATAGGAAATGGCTTTTGACGCATATTAAATGGTAGTTCATCTTAAGATGATAAAAGTTACTCTTGTTATCAAAACTAATTTTTCAATATTCTTTCTATTTGAAATTTAAAATACAAACTGCAT